>CM055122.1:341773843-341978166 GCA_029206835.1 Rana muscosa
ATTAAGGACAGTCCAGCAATGGCGGCCTATGTAGATTCTCTGTCCGGTTTTCCTAAATTGTGTGTGTCTGTCTATTCCTCCACAAAATGAAATCCTGCATGTCTATAATGTAAACTTTATCTCTTGTGTTCACCCAGAATCATCTCGTCTTTGTCATGGAATGCCTCAGCGGAGGGGATCTCCATGATGCCTTGGCAGCAGCTCCATTTCCTCTGGACACCATAAGGTAAGATCAATGAACGGGTCACGCTGGATTCGGGGGTGACTGACCACTGAGGACAGCCAGTGACGTAGTCAGCCCCTTCACCTGAGCCTCGTCCATCCATACCCCTAAGTACTACAGGGGGAAGTCATTTCATTACTCTGTGATGATTTGTGATGCTAATTCATATATCTCTTTCCCCCATCAGATACTTCATAGCGGAAATGATCTGTGGTCTGCAGTTTCTGCATTCTAGGGAGATCATCCACAGAGACATCAAGCCTGCAAATATCCTCTTGGATGACGCCGGCCACATCAAAATTGCCGATTTCGGCTTGGCAGACGTCGGTGTCACGGAGTCCAACAGGATTCAAGGACAAACAGGGACACCAGGGTACATGGCGCCAGAGGTAAGATGCTTGCTATCCACCTGATATTAGACCTAATTGTAATATTTGTTGTTATGGGATATAGGGATAAGCTAAAGGGGGGTAACTTTTCACTAAATTAAGAATTTCTTTACTGGTGACCTGGTTACTTTCAGTGGGGTTTCCAGGCTGGAACTATATTCAAGGTGTATTTGTCCCCATTGGTTTGTATTAGTGACCATTTTCATTGAGAAAGAAAGGGAGAGTTTTAGATTTTTCCCCAGAACATGAGGTGAGGAGAAACCTTCAATGGGCACGCCTGTTCTGGTGAAATTTACCTCAATTTGGAAGATTTCAACCAATTTCCTTTTGTGTCTCTGCGAGACCTAAAGCCCCACCTCCAATATTGACAAGCCCTGCCCTGGTTTGATGTCTTTTGAGCACAATTTTAGGAGTCCAAGGAGGATTCATAGATCACGTATACCAGCATTGAGTCATCTCTGTCCTCTACCTAACAACGAGCTCATCTTTCTTTCTCTCCATTATGTTTCTACAGGTCCTTTACAACATCCCATACTTCGGCATGGCTGATTATTACTCCCTGGGAGTAATAGTACACAAGATGACTTTCGGCATACATCCATTTCTTACCGGCAAGGAGTCCACAGAGGAAGAAAAGATGATAGTGCTCACCATGGAACCGTATTATCCACATTTAATAGACCTTAATCTCCATGACATCATAGAGAGGGTAAGTACACATAGAACTTTTACATCTTTTAAGTGACAATGTTCTTTCCCTGTTATCTTAATAGGATTTTAGAAAACACGATTACACCTTCTTACCGGCACACATTGATGGAGGTCATAGCAGTACTTTCAGCAAGCTGACTGCGTAAAGAGGAAGTAAACCCTGATGGGTGTTACTTCCTCTTTGTTTCCTTGCAAAGGTAAAGCATAATGGGCTCCTATGCATCGCATTGTAGCCCATTATGTGACACTTACCTGCAAGAGAAGCCTGCAATGTCCCTGTCTTCCTCGCTAGTAGCGAGCGTCCATTCTTCACCGCTCTTCCTTCCGGGGCCGCGAACTCCGACTCTCTGACTGTCCGGAATCGCATGCGCGCGGGAGCCGCCTTTAACGGCATGACCCGAGATAGAAACGGCACAGCGTGGCCTTTCTAACTCCAGCCGTACGGCAATTTGCAAATATCTCCTAGACCGTGCAGGTCTGGGAGATATTTTAAGCACCTTAATCTAGGCTTACCTGTAGGTTAAAGTGGTTGTAAAGGGTTTACAACCACTTTAATGGAAGGATCTGCCTTCCCCTGTCATAAGGAAAGCAGCAGCACTCGTGTCCATTTAGCAGTGGAAAAGTCATAGAAAGAACAATCCAAAAAATGGAAATCCTATTGCAGAGGATGTGTGAGGAAAGCTGCAGTCATTGTGTCCCCTAAAACCCAGTTGCAGAGGATGTGGTTCACTTGAATTCATGGTCTGGGTGGTTCCGTTGGATAGTGATGGGGCCAATCGCACACACATTGAATTCAATTTCTAGGGACATTCCTTGCACAGACAACATATAGAACTCCCCTGGGACTGCCAGAGTCATAAGAAAAAATCATGGCAGGTGCAGATTTCATAGAAAGATCTTTTTTAATACATTCCCAATTCATATTAATTACAAAATATCTGATGTTTCTTTCCTTTAATAACTATTCTGAACTAATATGATACAAATAAGGCACCATGCTACCATCCAATCCAATCAGGACATATCAGTATCAGGTTAGAAAGCAAAATAATAGAAACTGAAATATGAAACTGCCAGAATCAAATATTAAATTGTTCATAGATTGTTCATGTTATTCCAATGTATCTTATTATATTTTGTTCCTCTTTACAGTTCCTATATAAAGACCAAGAGGGGCGGATGAGGCTAGTAAGAGATATTAGAGAACACCCCTTCTTATGGAAGGTGGACTGGAAGGAGACCGAAAAAGGGAAGTCACCGGCACCATTTCCATGTCAACATGTAAGTATACAGATAAGGGAGGAGTCCCAGCACAATGAGGAGATTTCTAGGGATTTATTTCTGTATCAATCAGAAACATTGACAAAATACTTTTTTCTCTTTCCAGATTCATGAGGAAGACATGAGTGAAGGAGTTCCAGGGGATGAATTCATTCAAAATGTAGACCATGGGAGGCCGATGGCTCCACGGAAGCAGAAGAAATTCTACGGCTTCACCTACCTGAGCGAGCATGTGGATTGCAGCCAGTAAACCCGATAATCACCACTGGAAAACCAGTAACATCAACACAGAGCCTCAACGCCACCATCCAAGGGAGAATGACATCAACAGTGAGCCTCCTCACCACCATTCGAGGGCAGACCCTTATTACCACCATCCGAGGGGTAGTGACAAACAGAGAGCCTCGTCACTACCATCCGAGGGACAATTACATCAACAGAGGAACACATCGCCAACATCCAAGGGTAGAGCCTCGTCACCACCATCCGAGGGACAATTACATCAACAGAGGGCCACATCGCCAACATCCGAGGGTAGAGCCTCGTTACCACCATCCGAGGGACAATTACATTAACAGTGGGCCACATCACCAACATCCGAGGGACAATTACATCAACAGAGGGCCACATCACCAACATCCGAGGGTAAAGCCTCGTTACCACCATCCGAGGGGCAGTGACATCAACAGAGAGCCTGGTCGCCACCATCCAAGGGCAGAGCCTGGTCTCCACCATCCAAGGGAAAAGCCTCATCACCACTATCCAAGGGCAGAGCCTCGTTATCACCATCCGAGGGAATGTGACATCAACAAAGATGTGCCTGGTGTGAGATGGCAACCTGAGGACTATTGAGAGGAGATAATTGTGGCTACCTGGCGCACTGGCTTTGATATCCCTGCACCATACATAGCATGTCTACATAGCGCCATACATACCACCATACACAGCATGCCTACCTAGCACCATACATAGCACTATACATACCACCATCAGGGCCACCAATAAGGGGGTACCACCGGTCCTCCTGTAGGGGGCTGGGCACAGAAAACGAGGAATCGGTGCACCGGGCGGAGGCACTGATCAGTGGGGGGGCACTGATCTGTGCGGAAGCTCAATGCATATATTCTGAATGAGCCCCAAAGATGATTGTGAACAAGCTGGTAAGTGTGTTTCATTGCATACATACCACCATACATAGCACCATACATACTATCATGCACAGCACGTCTACATAGCACAACCAGGGCCACCAATAGGGGGGTACAACCAGTCCTCCTGTAGGGGGCTGGGCACAGAAAACATGAGGAATCGGTGCAGCGGGCGGAGGCACTGATTAGTGTGGGGGCACTAATCTGTGCGGAAGCTCAATGCATATATTCTGAATGAGCCCGAAAGATGATTGTGAACAAGCAAGTAAGTGTGTTTTATTGCATACATACCTGCATACTAACATGTCTACATACCACCATACATACCATTTTACATATCATGTCTACATAGCACCATACATAACATGTATACACTTAGGGTGTAATCTTGGCGGGTGGAGCTTGGGATGGTGCATTAAATGTATGTTTTTTTCTCTATATGAGGAGATGAACTGGGCACCCTAGACTGATGAATTTTTTCCCCCTTGGAGCCCATCTGACCGGGGGGCTTTTTCGCCTTCCTCTGAATCATCCGAAGGTTTAGGGGTGTAAAAAGGCTCTGCCTTTGAGGAGTCCTAGGATAACCGTGACTGATCTCCTATGTTCTCCGAAGCCCGACAATCATTTCCTTCTATGGATTTATCTCCAATAAAGATTGGTCGTACCTTAATTGTCTTTGTATGTGAAGGTTTTTTCTTCCTTTCTCTAATAAAAAATATAATGAGGAATGACAGCAGGGTGTAGAAGGTGATTTCACTATCACAGTTAAAAAAAAGAGCATATATGCCGAAGCATGGGGGCAGGGGTGGAGGGGCGATTTGCCCCTAACATTAGGGGTGGATTGCCCCCCATGCTTTGGCATATATTTTTTAGGCACAGACTCCAGCACTGTAGGAGGTGATTTCACCACCACAGTTAAAAAAATAAATGGGGCATGTATGCCCATCATTAGAAGTGGGTGGATGAAGGGAGGTATTCTAATGGTGGGCATACCCACCGGTCAAATCACTTTTTTTTCGTTCAGCCCACAGGCTGCATGGAAAAAAAGAGCATTACAATGTTTGCCCAACAAGGACCAGCTAGTTGATATTTACATTCCCTGAGATAACAGTAAAAATGATAAAAAAAAAAAAAAAGGAAAGGAACAGTTTAAAAATAAAATAAAAAAGCAAAATAAATAATAATAATAATAAAAAAAAAAGCACCATCGGTCTGGTGTCATATGTAAACAGCAATTGAACCATACATGTGAGGTTTCACCGCGAAAGTCAGATCGAGGGCAGTCATTTTAGCAAATCTAAAATGGTAACCTGTAAAGGCTTTAAAAGTTTTTTTAAAATGTATGTAGTTTGTCGCCGCTGCACATTTGTGCGCAATTTTAAAGCATATTCGTGGTTGGTATCCATGTACTCGGCATAAGATCATCTTTGTTATTTCATCAAACATTTGGGCTATGCTATATTTAGTGCATTAAAATTAAAAAAAGTGTTTTTTTTCCCAAAAAATTGCGTTTGAAAAATCGCTGCGCAAATACTGGGTGAAAAAAATGCAACACCCATCATTTTAATCTGTAGGGCCTTTGCTTTAAAAAAATATAAATAATGTTTGGGGGTTCAAATTAATTTTCTTTCAAAAAAAAAATCTTTTTTCATGTAAACAAAAAGTGTCAGAAAGGGCTTTGTCTTCAAGTGGTTAGAAGAGTGGGTGACGTGTGACATAAGCTTCCTAATGTTGTGCATAAAATGCCAGGACAGTTTAACCCCTCCCCAAATGACCCCATTTTGGACAGCAGACACCCCAAGCAGATTTGGCGATAGGCATGTGGGAAAATTACACTTTTTTTTTTTTGTTGTGACTAAATTATATATTGCTCACACATGCCATGAGCATATGTGGAATTACACCCCAAAATACATTCTGCTGCATCTCCTGAGTACGGGGATACCACATGTGTGGGACTTTTTGGGAGCCTAGCCGCGTACAGGGCCCCAAAAACCAATCACCGCCTTCAGGCTTTCTAAAGACGTAAAATTGTGATTTTACTCCTCACTACCTATCACAGTTAGGCCCCTTTCACACTGGGGCGGGCATGTGCGGTGGCAGTATAGCGGCACGATTTTCAGCGCCGCTTTACCGTCGTATTTACCACGATATTCGTCTGCTAGCGGTGCGGTTTTAACCCCCGCTAGCGGCCGAAAAAAGGTTAATACCGCCCGCAAACCACGGCTATAGCCACGGTTTGTGGGCGGTATTACCACAGTGTCCCATTGATTTCAATGGGAAGGAGCGGTATACACACCGCTCCAAAGATGCGACTTGCAGGAGATTTTTTTTCTCCCGCCAGCACATCGCCTCAGTGTGAAAGCCCTTTGGCTTTCACATTGAGAATGCTGGGGCAGGAGTATTTCAGGCGTTATTTATGCGCTATTTTTAGCGCTAAAACGCCTGAAATATGCCTCAGTGTGAAAGGGGTCTTATGGAGGCCCTGAAATGTCCAGATGGCACAAATCCCCCCCAAATGACCCAATTTTGGAAAGTAGACACCCCAAGGTATTTGCTTAGAGGCATGGTTTAGGGCGGCACAGTGGTGTAGCGGGTAGCACTCTCGCCTAGCAGTAAAAAGGGTCGCTGGTTCGAATCCCAACCACGACACTACCTGCCTGTGTAGGTTTCCTTCAGGTACTCCGGTTTCCTCCCACAATCCAAAGACATGCTGGTAGGTTAATTGGCTTCTGTCAAAATTGGCCCAAGTATATGAATGTGAGTTGGGGACCTTGGATTGTGGGCTCCTTGAGGGTAGGGACCGATGTGAGTGTGCGATGTATGTGCAAATTGACGGCGCTATATGGGTACCTTAAATAAATAATAATATATTAGATGAGCATCTTAATGAGACACAATGTACAGGGATAGGGATAATTGTAGGCACGCACCCACATTTTTTTTCATAATTTTTGATATTTTTCCATTTATATCGCAAAAAAAGAAAAAAAAAATCGCAGAGGCCATCAAATACCATCAAAAGAAAGCTGATTTGTGGGGAAAAAGGATGCAAATTTGCATGACTGCGCAATTACCAGTTAAAGCAGCGCAGTGCCAAATTGTAAAAAGTGCTCTGGTCATTTAGCAGCCAAATCCTCCGGGGCTGAAATGGTTAATAAATCACCGGGACCGGATGGCTTGTACCCGAGGGTACTTAGGGAACTCAGTCAAGTAATTGCCAGACCATGGTTCCTAATTTTTACTGACAGTCTACTGACTGGAATGGTACCAGCTGATTGGAGAAAAGACAATGTAGCACCAATATTTAAAAAGGGTCCAAAATACATCCCTGAGAATTACAGACCGGTCAGCCTAACATTAATAGTATGTAAGCTCTTGGAGGGGATGATAAGGGACTATATTCAAGATTTTAGTAATGAGAACGGTATCATTAGCAGTAATCAGCATGGATTCATGAAGAATCGTTCTTGCCAAACCAATCTATTAACCTTCTATGAGGAGGTGAGTTGCCATCTAGATGAAGGAAGGCCCATAGACGTGGTGTATCTGGATAAAGGAAGGTCCATAGACGGGGTGTATCTGGATTTTGCAAAAGCATTTGACAAAGTTCCCCATAAACATCTACTGTACAAAGTAAGGTCCGCTGGCATGGAGCATAGGGGGAGTACATGGATTGAAAACTGGCTGCAAGGGCGAGTTCAGAGGGTGGTGATAAATGGGGAGTACTTGGAATGGTCGGGGGTGGGTAGTGGGGTCCCCCAGGGTTCTGTGCTGGGACCAATCCTATTTAATTTGTTCATAAATGACCTGGAGGATGGGGGTAAACAGTTCAATCTCTGTATTTGCGGACGATACTAAGCTAAGCAGGACAATAACTTCTCCGCAGGATGTGGAAACTTTGCAAGAAGATTTGAAGAAATTAATGGGACTGGCAACTACATGGCAAATGAGGTTTATTGTAGAAAAATGTAAAATTAATGTATTTGGGTGGCAAAAATATGAATGCAATCTATAGACTGGGGGGAGAACCTCTGGGGGGATCTAGGATGGAAAAGGACCTGGGGGTCCTAGTAGATGATAGGCTCAGCAATGTCAAGCTGCTGCTAACAAAGCAAACAGAATATTGGCATTAAAAAGGGGATGAACTCCAGAGATAAAAGGATAATTCTCCCGCTCTACAAGACTCTGGTCCGGCCGCACCTGGAGTATGCCGTCCAGTTCTGGGCACCAGTCCTCAGGAGGGATGTACTGGAAATAGAGAGAGTATAAAAGAAGGGCAACAAAGATAATAAAGGGACTGGAGGATATTAGTTATGAGGAAAGGTTGCGAAAACTAAACTTATTCTCTCTGGAGAAGAGACGCTTGAGAGGGGAGATGATTTCAATGTACAAAAACGTAATGTACTGGTACTGGTGACTGGTGACCCCACAATATTGATAAGACACATGGCCACTCGTTAAAATTTGAAGAAAAGAGATTTAACCTTAAACTACCTAGAGGGTTCTTTACTGTAAGAGCGGCAAGGATGTGGAATTCCCTTCCACAGGCGGTGGTCTCAGCGGGGGGCATTGATAGTTTCAAAAAACTATTAGATAAGCACCTGAACGACCACAACATACAGGGATATACAATGTAATACTGACCTATAATCACACACATAGGTTGGACTTTTTTCAACCACACCTACTATGTAACTAGTTGAAGAAAGTTCCTTGGAGGAGGGAACTGCATTGTGTGCAATGGTTAATTGTCAGGGATAAATCCAACACTCTTTGAACCTTTGCCTCTCTAGTCCCGCAATTGTTGGTGCTCATCCGTACTTAACCCCCCCCCCAAAACATTCACTCAAATATTGGGGATCAGTTGCACTAACTCCCCCCTCTGCCCCTCCCCAAACTAATCCCACAATTATTGGTGTTAAGTGGTACACTACCTAACCTCCCCCTCTAAAACTCCTCCCACAATCACAGGTGGACAGTGTCATTTTAGACTCCTCCCACCCACCATTGTTGGTCATTAGCATTTAACAGCCCCCCCCCCCCCTCAAAAAAATACACAACAATCACTTGTGGTTAGTGATAGTTAACAATAAACCCCTAAATATTGGTGATCAGTTGCACTAACCCCCCCCCCATCCCCCCATCCATAGGACTGCTGGTGATCGGTAACATTATAGACCCCCATGCCCCTATGATCAGTGGCCATCAGAACTTTAACTCCCCAACCCCAAAACAAATCCCACAATTATTGATTGTAAGTGGCAGTTATTGCCCCCCCCCTCCCCCAGTCCCATCACTTCTTAACATGACCATCCCCCCAGGAAGACTACATATACTGAGCCCTCCTACCTAGGACATGACTGGCCAGAGAGGGATTACTTTGACGCAGTTGGCCGGCTTAAACATGTATTGTGATACATGTGAACTAAAAATCCCTCTATTACTGCAAAGTTTGATAGAAAATGTGTATATCGGTGTGCAGAGGGGGCTATACATGTGGCCACACCCCTTTACCACCTGACGGGTTGAAGATATGTGTAAGCTATTTGGATTGGAGCACAGGTACAGTGCCTGGAAAAAGTATTCATACCCCCTTGACATGTTCCACACTGTGTCATGTTACAACCAAAAACGTAAATGTATTTTAGACCAACACAAAGTGACACATAATTGTGAAGTGGAAGGAAAATGATAAATGATACAAATAAATATGTGAAAAGTGTGTGTGTGGGGGGGGGGGCATTTGTATTCAGCCCCCTTTACTCTGATACCCCCCAACTAAAATCTAGTGGAACCAATTGCCTTCAGAAGTCACCTAATTAGTAAACAGAGTCCCCCTGTGTGTCATTTCATCTCAAGTTTTTGGTTGTAACATGACACAATGTGGAAAGTTTCAAGGGGTGTGAATACTTTTTCAAAGCACTGTATATCTTCGGTCTCTTACCCAAGATGCCCCACACTGGCATGTCAAATCCAAAACCACTTGCGGTGCTCTCAGGGCTTGGAGGAGATGTATAGACGGTCTGCCCCCTCCCCCCCCCCCCCCAAGCTGACATCACTTCCACCACCCTATACCCACAGGGGTCCCGGAACTTCCAAATCTCCTCCAGTCCGGTGAGCACCGCAAGCGGCCGGAGTTTTGGATTGGACATGAGAGATGTATTATGTCCATCGCACATATAAACCCCAACTTGGTATTCTTCTCCAACCCTTCCCCCATCTATATTTTACCTTGTAACTTATTATCCGTCCTTTATGTTACTGATACTCATTACCCATTCCTTATGTCATTTGTCCTTTCTTATCTTATGCATATAATATTGTATTTTATGTAAAACCTAATAAAAATGTATTGAAAAAAAAAAACACCCCAACAAAGAAATAAAAAATAAAAAACACCCCAACAAAGAAATAAAAAAAAAATGTATTTATTTTTTTATTATTTCTTTGTTGGGGTGTTTTTTATTTCTTTGTTGGGGTGTTTTTTTATTTTTTTATTTCTTTGTTGGGGTGTTTTTTTTTTGGTTTTGTTTTGTTGTGTGTATTCTTTGTCTAAGGCCTCATGCCCACGGACGTTTTTACAGCCGCGTTTTTGAGCGTTTTTTACAGCTTAAAAACGCCTGTCCATGTTAGTCTATAGCTTCATGCCCACCTAGACGTTTTTGAGCTGTAAATAGCATAGACGTTTTTAAGCTGTAAAAAAAAACCCAGGACCAGTGCGTTCCTCAGCGTCAGAATTAGGCAGAAAAAAACGCGAGCGTCAAAAAACGCGCACTAACGCGCGGTCGCGTTTTTAGCTCCGACGTTTTTTTTTTGTTTTTTTTTCAAAAAAAAAAAAAAAATATTTACAATAACATGGGCAGGCGTTTTTAAGCTGCAAAAAACGCAGCTGTAAAAACGCCAGTGGGCATGAGGCCTTATAGTTGGTCGGTTCTGGGAATAGTGGCAGGAATTGAGGAGGATAAGTTGGAGACTGCAGTAGAAATAAGCAGAAGGAATTAGATGTTGATTTGGGAAATAAGGTATTAGGACATATAATATATATAAATGAACTATTATTTTTTTGTAAATAGGGAGAAGGCTGATATATTACAACAACCGATCGGAAAAGATGATGAATAGATAAATAGGTCTCGACTTTAAGATCTATAAAGTTAAGAGGCGGAGTTATCTCTCTCCCTAGTATTTTTCTCTTTTCCTCTTTTGTATTTCTCCCTCTTCTGAAGATGTTATGTTTTAGCTTATAGCGATATGTACGTCTCATTTTTATATGTCCTTGTATTAAATAAATAAAAAATTATTGATTTGAAAAAAAAAAATGTATTGAAAAAATAAAAAATAGGAAGATGAGCAGAGGAGAGTCCAAAGGATGATGATGAGAGGTGAGCTGGGAAGTGAATTCGGATAATCCGGCAGGTCCTCATAAAGGATCAGGGAATCCCTTGTAGACATGAAAAGAAATAGGGCGGGGCGCCAGATTAGGAGGAGTAAAAACAACACTTTTATGTAACCACTTCCTGCCCGTATAATGTAGTTATACTGCGGCAAGGTGGCAGTGCTGATAATAGGTACCGTAAGTAATAGGTAAGTGTCTGGGGCGCGCATGTCTGCAGGCACCCGCCGATCATTAGGCAGAGAGCCAGAAGCGGTGGCGGCCCGTCTATTAGGGGCACCCTCTCTCCTCTCCACCCCCTATATAAATAGCATGAATCTATCCACGGCCGCCGCCCCCTATTCATGTGATCAGCCCCTTTCGGGTCACCGGGCGCATGAATTACAGTGGCCAGGGTTTTTTTTTTTTTTTTTAAGCAACTGATTAAAGCCAGAGGCTCTAATAGGCTTCAAAATAGGGTGGGCTCGGGATGCTGAGGATACGTCCTGAGCCCACCCAGGTGTGTTACAACGTTTTGCCTTCGCTTCCGCCCTGCAGTGATATGGAGACGGGTGGGGGCAATCTCCCCCCTCACTCGTCTCCATACCAAGCCAGGGAGAGGACGCGATCGCCTCCCCAGCTGCCAATAAAAGTGATTTTGCAGCGAATCCGCAGCAGAGACCACTTTTATCGGAAAGCGGACCGCCCGCTGAAGAAGAGGATACCGGGGTTATGGTGGCTAGCTGCTACCATAACAACGGGATTCCTCTTCAAAGTAGCGACGTATAACGACGGCGGGCGGTCCATAAGTGGTTAAAGTAATTGTAAAGGATCTCTTTTAAGTGATTGTAAAGGCAGAAGGTGCATTCTATGCATTAAGATAAAAAAGCCTTCTGTGTAGCAGCCCCCCCCCCACCCCAATACTTACCTGAGCCCCGTCTCTATCCAGCGATGTTACACAAGTACTTTGGCCGTCCGGGACTCTCCCTCCCGAGTGGCTGAGACACAGCAGCACCGCCATTGGCTCCCGCTGCTGTCAATCAAAGTCAGTTAGTCAACGAGGAGAGAGAGGGGGCGGAGCAAAACCACAGTTCAGTGTCTGAATGGAGCTGTGGCTCGACTCGGGTGCCCCCATAGATAGCTGCTTGCTGTGGGGGGCACTCGACAGGAGGGAGGGGCCAGGAGAGCCGAAGAGGGACCCGAGAAGAGGAGGAGGATCGGGGCTGCTCTGTGCAAAACCATTACAGAGGAGGTAAGTATAAGATGTTTGTTATTTTATTTTTTAAACGAGAATTTTGTATCACTAAAAATAATAAACATTTTATACTTACCTGCTCTGTGATTGTTTTGCACATAACACACCGATCCCCCTCTTCTGGGGTCCCCCACTGGCAATCTCTGCTCCCTCTAAGTACCCCCCTCTAGCAAGTTGCTTGTTAGAGAGGGTACTCGTGGTGTGGGTTCGATTCCGAGCGGCACTGTGTGCATCTATTGACACACACAGTGTGGCTGGGCTCCGCCCCCACTGCCTTGTCACTGGATTTCACTAGGAGGTCTCTACAGTGAATGTAAATCCCCCTCATGGACCCCCTTGAAACCCATCCATGAACCCCAAGTTAAAGCGGTATTACACTTTACACCAAAAATGTCCTATATTGCAGATTACCAATCATCAGATGTGGCGGCTGCATTCGTTTTCTTTTCTTTGCCCTTTTTTTTCCTCCTCTGTTTTCACCTGGTGATCTGGCCAGTAACACACCTCCTGTATTAGTGAGACACAACTCTGGAGGAATGAGCACAAGATGCACAGCAGACAGCACCATTGTCAGTCTGACGGGGGGAGGGGAGTGTTAAAGTGATTGTAAAGCTTTGATTTTTTTTTTTAATTAAATAACAAACATGTTACACTTACCCGCTCTGTAATGTTTTTTCATTAACCCACCTCTTCTTGGGTCCCCCACCAGCGCTCATGGCTCCTCCTCTTTGGTGAGTGCCCTCCATGGAAAGCCGCTTTTGCATATATGTGGACTCACACCTGACCCATCCTGTCTGCGTCTATTGACACAGACAGCGTGGCTCGGCCCTGCCCCCGCTCCCTTGTCACAGAATTTGATTGACAGCAGTGGATGCCAATGGCTCCCCCTGCAATCAGTCTGCCCAGAGAACAGCGAGAAAGTCGGTAGAGTCGCTGTTCTCGTGTCCATCGCTGTATTATCAGATTTAGATACACTAACAAATTGACGCCAAACTCCAGCTCACACTTTCTTATCTGTTACAGCACAACAGTTTTGATCCTTTTGGAATAAAGGTTTTACATGAACAAATAAAAGCTGATCATTGTAAGCACCCCTGACTTCTTAATACATGGGCCGATGAAAGTAATTGCATGAAACTAACCTTGAAGGATGAAGATTTACTTTAAAGCTGAACCGCTCAGTGCTGCTCTCTCTCCCTGTGTGCAGGGTGACTGGTCTTGTCTCCGCCCCCCTCCTGTAGTTTTCTGCAAGCAGCCTGTAGTGGGTGGAGCCTCATAGCCCCTCCCACTGCTCTGCTCTCTCTCCTTGTGCAGGGTGACTAGTCTTGTCTCCGCCCCCTTCTATAGTTTTCTGCAGGCAGCCTGTAAAGGGTGGGCATAGTTGGGCCCCTCCCACATCTCTAGTCTCCTTGTGCAGGGTAACTGGTCTTGTCTCTGCCCCCTTCTATAGTTTTCTGCAGGAAGTCTGTAAAAGGTGGGGCCTGCTGGGCCCCTCCCACAGCTCTGCTCTCCCCTTGTGCAGGGTGACTAGTCTTGTCTCCGCCCCTTCTATAGTTTTCTGCAGGCAGCCTGTAAAGGGTGAGGATTGCCTGGCCCCTCCCACAGCTCTGCTCTCCCCTTGTGCAGGGTGACTAGTCTTGTCTCCGCCCCTTCTATAGTTTTCTGCAGGCAGCCTGTAAAGGGTGAGGATTGCCTGGCCCCTCCCACAGCTCTGCTCTCCCCTTGTGCAGGGTGACTAGTCTTGTCTCCGCCCCTTCTATAGTTTTCTGCAGGCAGCCTGTAAAGGGTGAGGATTGCCTGGCCCCTCCCACAGCTCTGCTCTCCCCTTGTGCAGGGCGACTAATCTTGTCTCCGCCCCTTCTATAGTTTTCTGCAGGCAGCCTGTAAAGGGTGAGGATTGCCTGGCCCCTCCCACAGCTCTGCTCTCCCCTTGTGCAGGGCGACTAATCTTGTCTCCGCCCCTTCTATAGTTTTCTGCAGGCAGCCTGTAAAGGGTGAGGATTGCCTGGCCCCTCCCACAGCTCTGCTCTCCCCTTGTGCAGGGTGACTAGTCTGGTCTCCGCCCCTTCTATAGTTTTCTTCAGGCAGCCTGTAAAGGGTGAGGATTGCCGGGCCCCTCCCACAGCTCTGCTCTCCCCTTGTGCAGGGTGACTAGTCTTGTCTCCGCCGCTTCTATAGTTTTCTGCAGGCAGCCTGTAAAGGGTGAGGATTGCTGGGCCCCTCCCACAGCTCTGCTCTCCCCTTGTGCAGGGTGACTAGTCTTGTCTCCGCCCCTTCTATAGTTTTCTGCAGGCAGCCTGTAAAGGGTGAGGATTGCCTGGCCCCTCCCACAGCTCTGCTCTCCCCTTGTGCAGGGTGACTAGTCTTGTCTCCGCCCCTTCTATAGTTTTCTGCAGGCAGCCTGTAAAGGGTGAGGATTGCTGGGCCCCTCCCACAGCTCTGCTCTCCCCTTGTGCAGGGTGACTAGTCTTGTCTCCGCCCCTTCTATAGTTTTCTTCAGGCAGCCTGTAAAGGGTGAGGATTGCCGGGCCCCTCCCACAGCTCTGCTCTCCCCTTGTGCAGGGCGACTAATCTCGTCTCCGCCCCCTTCTATAGTTTTCTGCAGGCAGCCTGTAAAGGGTGGGGATTGCCGGGCCCCTCCCACAGCTCTGCTCTCCCCTTGTGCAGGGTGACTAGTCTTGTCTCCGCCCCTTCTATAGTTTTCTGCAGGCAGCCTGTAGTTGGGGGCCCCTCTGCTCTGCTCTCTACATGGGCTGGGTACAGCACAGTGGTGATGTCACTGCTACTTTTGCAAGGTAAAATCTGGGTTCATAAAGGCATTTAAAGGAGCACTAAAGCTTCCCTTTTTTTTGGCCAAAAATAACAAACATGTTATACTTACCTCCACTGTGCAGCTCGTTTTGCACACAGTGGCCCCGATCCTGGTCTTCTGGGGTCCCTCGGCGGCTGGCTTGGCTCCTCCCCGCAAGGACTCCACACCATAATGCGAGTGAGCTCGCATGGTGTGGAGTGATTGCGGGCGCGCTCCCGTGATACAGCGGCGGCCATAGCCGCCGACTGTATCACTCGGCCCCGCGCGCCGCGTCATTGGATGTGATTGACAGCAGCGCCAGCCAATGGCTGCGCTGCTTTCAATCCATCCAGTGTAGCCAATCGGCGGCCAGGCTGAAAAACGAAGAGGATGACGGGGACGAGTGTGGGACTTTCGAGGGGCCAGGTAAGTAAAACGGGGGCTCGGGGGGGGGGGGCGGTATTGTCGAATGTTTTTTCACCTTAATGCATAGGATGCATTAAGGTGAAAAAACATGTAACTTTACTACTCCTTTAACCACTTGCCGACCGCGCCATGGACGAAAGACGTCCACAGCGCGGTCAAGTTATCCTGAGTGGACGTCCTAGGGACGTCCTCACAGAATCTTGCTCCCGCGCGCCCCCTGGGGTGCGCTCCAGGAAATGTCCGTGACCGCCGGGTCCGGAAGACCCGGCGCATCACGGATCACGGTAGATGGCCGCTAATCGCGGCCGTTTACCACGTGATCGCTCCGTCAAATGACGGAGCGATCACTTGTAAACAGACCGGCGTCATGTGATGACGCCGGTTCCTCCCTCCCCTCTCTGTACCGATCGGTACAGTGTGAGAGGAGAGGGGAGGGAGCGGATCATGTCCGCTCCCTCCCCCATGTCAGCTGTGGGCTGGATCTGTGACAATTGCAGTCACAGATCCAGCCATCCATCCATCCCTGCTCAGCCATCCCTGTACAATACCCTGTGCAATACTCTGCAATACCCTCTGCAATACCCTGTGCAATACTCTGCAATGCCCTGTGCAATACTCTGCAATGCCCTGTGCAATACTCTGCAATGCCCTGCCCATACTCTGCAATACCCTGCCCATACTCTGCAATACCCTGCCCATACTCTGCAATACCCTGCAATGCCCTGTGCAATACTCTGCAATGCCCTGTGCAATACTCTGCAATGCCCTGTGCAATACTCTGCAATGCCCTGCCCAATACTCTGCAATGCCCTGCCCAATACTCTGCAATACCCTGCCCATACTGTGCAATACTCTGCAATGCCCTGTGCAATACTCTGCAATGCCCTGTGCAATACTCTGCAATGCCCTGTGCAATACTCTGCAATGCCCTGTGCAATACTCTGCAATGCCCTGTGCAATACTCTGCAATACCCTGCCCATACTGTGCAATACTCTGCAATACCCTGCCCAATACTCTGCAATACCCTGCCCAATACTCTGCAATACCCTGCCCAATACTCTGCAATACCCTGCCCATACTGTGCAATACTCTGCAATGCCCTGTGCAATACTCTGCAATGCCCTGCCCATACTCTGCAATACCCTGCCCATACTCTGCAATACCCTGCCCATACTCTGCAATACTCTGCAATGCCCTGTGCAATACTCTGCAATGCCCTGCCCATACTGTGCAATACTCTGCCCATACTGTGCAATACTCTGCCATATTCCGCAATACCCTGCCATACTCCGCAATACTGCGCAATACCGCGCAATACCCGGCCATACTGCGCAATACCCGGCCATACTCCGCAATACCCGGCCATACTCCGCAATACCCGGCCATACTCCGCAATACCCGGCCATACTCCGCAATACCCGGCCATACTCTGCAATAACCACTTCCCGCCCACCGGCCGTCATATGACGTCCTTGACTATGTGCGGGGATATCTGAATAATGGTAGCAGCTACAGGCATCATTCAGATATTAGCTTTTTCAGCCGGCGATTCCCTACACCATAACAACAATCATAGCGGCTGTTCCACCGCTTGATCGCTCTTACGGGAGGTGAGAGGGGATGCCCCCCCCTCCCGCTGCCCTCCGGTGCTTCTACCAACTCACCGCTACGATCAAAGCCAGGATTGTTTTTTTTTTTGTTTTTTTTAAGGGTTCCCAGCCTAGAGGTGAGATGTGGGGTCCTATTGACCCCCCCCCCCATATCTCACTGTAAAGAGGACCTGTCATGCCATATTCCTATTACAAGGGATGTTTACGTTCCTTGTAATAGGAATAAAAGTGATCAAAAAAAAATTGGGGGAGGAAAAACATGTCAAACTAAAATAAATAAAGTAAAATGAACAATAAAATATATATATATTTTTTTAAAGCGTCCCTGCCCCCGCGAGCTCGCATGCAGAAGTGAACGCATACGAAAGCCCCGCCCACATATGAAAACGGTGTTCAAACCACACAAGTGAGGTATCGTTGCGAACGTTAGAGCGAGAGCAATAATTTTGGCCCTAGACCTCCTCTGTAACTCAAAACATGTAACCAGTAAAAATATTTAAAGCGTCGCCTATGGGGATTTTTAAGTAGCAAAGTTTGGCGCCATTCCACGAGCGTGTGCAATTTTGAAGGGTGACATGTTAGGTATCTATTTACTCGGCGTAACTTCATCTTTCACATTATGCAAAAACATTGGGCTAACTTTACTGTTTTTTTTTCTTTTAAGCACAAAACTGTTTTTTGCCGTAAAAAACACGTTAAAAAAATTGCTGCACAAATATCGTGCGAGATAAAAAGTTGCAACGACCACCATTATATTCTCTAAGATCTTTGCTAAAAAAACATATATAATGTTTTGGGGTTCTATGTAATTTTCTAGCAAACAAATGATGATTTTTACATGTAGGAGAGAAATGTCAGAATTGGCCTGGGTGCTCCAGAATGCCTGAAGGGGCTCCCTGCATGTTGGGCCTCTGTATGTGGCCACGCTGTGTAAAAGTCTCACACATGTGGTATCGCCATACTCGGGAGTAATAGCAGAATGTGTTTTGGGGTGTAATTTGTGGTATGCATATGCTGTGTGTGAGAAATAACCTGCTAATATGACAATTTTGTGAAAAAAAAAAATCTTGATATTGCAAAGAATTGTGGGAAAAAATGACAACTTCAAAAAACTCACAATGTCTCTTTCTAAATACCTTGGAATGTCTTCTTTCCAAAAAGGGGTCATTTGGGGGGTATTTGTACTTTTCTGGCATGTTAGGGTCTCAAGAAATGAGATCGGCCGTCAGTACTTCAGGTGTGATCAATTTTCAGATATTGGCACCATAGCTTGTGGACTCTATAACTTTCACAAAGACCAAATAATATCCACCAATTTGTACTTATTTTTACCAAAGATATGTAGCAGTATAAATTTTGGCCAAAATTTATGAAGAAAAAATACTAATTTGCAAAATTTTATAACGGAAACAAAGAAAAATTCATTTTTTTACAAAATTTTCAGTCTTTTTTCTCTTATAGCGCAAAAAAGAAAGCTCTATTTGTGTGAAAAAAAGGACAAAAATTTCATATGGGTACAGTGTTGTATGACTGAGTAATTGTCATTCAAAATGTGAGAGCACCGAAAGCTGAAAATTGGTCTGGTTATTAAGGGGGTTTAAGTGCCCAGTGGTCAAGTGGTTAAAGGTTTTTTTTGTGTGTGTTTGGAGTTCAGGTTTAAATTGGTTATAAAGCCCAAATGTTTTTTATAATAAAAAATTCATTGGGTAAGGTAAGTAAAAGGTAAAAACAGTAGGTAGGTAGGTACTAATATCGTCCCCTTATCCCCCCCCCCTTTATACTTACCTGAGCCATCATTCAATCCAGTGCTGTGCCTGTCTGCAGTGGATCTCTCCCCTCACTTCCTGGTCTCACAGGCTTTGCAAAGGTAATAGTAGCCATTAGCCCTGTACACACGATCGGCTTTACCGATGAAAACAGTCCGATGGACTTTTTTCATCGTACAAACCGATCGTGTATGGGCCCCATCAGTGATTAAAAATAGAACATGTTTTAAATTTATCCAATGGTTAAAAAACCGATAGCAAATTCCGATCGTCTGTGGGGAACTCCAGCGGATAAAAAACCCACGCATGCTCAGAATCAAGTCGACGCATGCTCAGAAGCATTGAACTTCATTTTTCTCGGCTCATCGGAGTGTTTTACGTCACTGCGTTTGGGACGGTCGGTTTTTTGACTGATGGTGTGTAGGCAAGACTGATGGAAGTCAGCTTCATCGGTTTTCCGATGGAAAAATCCATCGGTTTAAAAACCATAGGAAATCCGATCGTGTGTACAGGGCTATTGGCTCTCACTACTGTCAATCAAAGCCAGTGATGAAGTAGTGAGTCCCGCTGTCTGTGTCTATAGACGCAGGTAGCACAGCTTGGGAGCGAGCCCATAGGAAGCTGCATCCTATAGGGGCACTCACCAGAGAGGAGGAGCCAGGAGCGCTAGTGGGGGGGGGGGGGCAAGAAGAGGAGGTTAGGGGCCACTCTGTGCCATTGCACAGAGAAGGTAAGTATAAACCTTGTTATTTTTCTGATTTGATTTTTGTTTGCATTTACAAGATTACAGATTGCCAGAGTCACTTATAGCTGTGATCCCCTTTTGCTTTATGCTGGCACTATATACTGTTGTAGCGCCCACCTCACTCCCCTCTCTTGTTCTTTCTCGTCTGTCTCTTGTCTAGGGGTATCTCAGAGGGGAGAGAGCGGGGACACCACGCCTGGCCTCCACCACATGTGTCAGTGCGGTATAAGCAACGTTCTTGTATTACCTTCGGGTCAGTGCTGTGCACCTGGATCCTCCCTCCAAGAGTCACCTTGAACAATGTCCGTCAGAAATGAGCCCCACACCATTAAAGTCCAACACTCCTTTATTTTCATGCGAATGAACACAATCAGTTGAACTCCCTTGAAGAACAGCACAGGAAAGGAGGTGTGGATGCGAGTAGGCCCAGACACAATCGTTCTCCACTTTCTCTCCTAAAAGTGGGTTGCGGTCTCCGCACGAGGGGGGATTTCCTTCCAGGCGGTCTCCGATGAGAGGCTCACCTGTCACTGGCAATATGCTGCACCGGGTCTTCAAGTGAGGAGCTCCCCCCGGTCCATTGCGCCTTCCGGATTCAGGTACCCAATCCCTGGGTTCCCTAGGATCTCCTTCCCTCACAGAACTCAGTGTTGGGCACTGAGCTCCGGACCTCCATTCAAGTACCTCACCCCAGGCTAAAGGTGCCTGAGATGGAACATGATCTCCGGTGGTCCTCCAGGCCTAGGCCACCCAGAGGACCGACACGAACCACCGTCCGCAGACTAAAGGTGTCTCGGACTACCAACCCCGTGACCAAGATGGCCGGCCCCTTTATACCCTCTCCCAGCAAGCACGGCGGGTTCCCCGCCCCACCATACCGCTGCCGAGGGAGGACAAAAAGGGGTACGGCACACAGCAATGGTTCAACCCCCAGCCCGTGGCGACAGCGCCACCTTCTGGGCCACAGGGAATCACACATCACTGGTGTCACCGCCAGATTCAAATTTACACCCGGGAAAGTGCATACCCGCTACACTGTATATACAGTGCCTTAAAAAAGTATTCATACCCCTTGAAATTTCCCACATTTTCTCATGTTACAACCAAAAACTTAAATGTATTTTATTGGGATTTTATGTGATAGACCAACACAAAGTGTCACATAATTGATGACTAGGGATGAGCCGAACACCCCCGGGTTCGGTTCGCACCAGAACCTGCGAACGGACCGAAAGTTTGCGCGACCTTTAGAACCCTATTAAATACAATGGACGCGAATGTTCAAAACCTAAAGTGCTAATTAAAACGACTAATATGCATGTTATTGTCCTAAAAAGGGTTTGGGAACCCGGGTTCTGCACCAGGGGACATGTATCAATGCAAAACGAAGTTTTAAAAACGGGCGTTTTTCGGGAGCAGTCATTTTAACCACTTAACGACCGCCCACTGTAAATATACGTTGGCAGAATGGCACCGACAAGCAGAATCACGTATATGTACGTGATTGCCTTTGTATAGTTGGGGGGTCTGATCGGACCCCCCTTCTTTACAGTGAGCGGTCGTTTTACCTTCGGGAGCGATCCGGCATGAGGGGACGGCCGTTCGATTCCGGCCACCCCCTCTCGATCGCTCCCGGCGAATGACAGCTTCCCCTGCCTGTGTACTGTTTACACAGGCTGGAGGAAGTGATGTCATCTCTCCTGCGGCGCTCACATATATCGAGCGCCGTACAGGAGAAGATGCAGGTTAGTGCACACAACACTACACTGACACCAGGACACATAGGCACATAAATCGCCCCCCCAGACACCCCCAGATCACCCCCCAGCCCCCAGTCACAGTGTCACTGATTGCAGTGACCATTTATTTAGTGATCACTGCAATCAGTTACATTTGTGACTGTAAAAGTGTCACTACATTTAGTTTTAGGTCCAGTGTAGCCCCCTAACCCCCCCTAATAAAGGTTTAACCCCCTGATCACCCCCCAGATAACCCTTTCACCCCCTATCACCACTGTCTCTAAGCGATAATTTTTCTGATCAATGTTTTAGCGTCGGCGATGCTGATCGGTAGCCAGTAATTTTTTTTAGGTTCGCCGCAGGTTTTTATAGCGTCGGGTACCCCCATATATTACCTAATAAAGGTTTAACCCCCTTGATCGCCCCCCAGGTAACCCTTTCACCCCCTAGCACCGCCGTCACTAAGCGATCATTTTTCTGATCGATGTCTTAGCGTCGGTGATGCTGATCGGTAGCCAGTAATTTTTTTTAGGTTCGCCGCAGGTTTTTATAGCGTCGGGTACCCCCATATATTACCTAATAAAGGTTTAACCCCCTTGATCGCCCCCCAGGTAACCCTTTCACCCCCTATCACCACTGTCGCTAAGCGATCATTTTTCTGATCGCTGTCTTAGCGTCGGTGATGCAGATCGGTAGCCAGTAATTTTTTTTAGGTTCGCCGCAGGTTTTTATAGCGTCAGGTACCCCCATATATTATCTAATAAAGGTTTAACCCCCTGATCGCCCCCCAGGTAACCCTTTCACCCCCTATCACCACTGTCGCTAAGCGATCGTTTTTATGATCGTTGTCTTAGTGTCGGTGATGCAGATCGGTAGCCAGTAATTTTTTTTAGGTTCGCCGCAGGTTTTTATAGCGTCAGGTACCCCCATATATTACCTAATAAAGGTTTAACCCCCTTGATCGCCCCCCAGGTAACCCTTTCACCCCCTATCACCACTGTCGCTAAGCGATCGTTTTTATGATCGTTGTCTTAGTGTCGGTGATGCCGATAGGTAGCCAGTAATTTTTTTTTTAGGTTCGCCGTCAGGTTTTTATATAGCGTCAGGTACCCCCATATATTACCTAATAAAGGTTTTAACCCCCTAATTGTCCCTAGTTAACCCTTTCACCAGTGATCATCATATAAGTGTTACGGGTGACGCTGGTTAGTTAGTTTGCTTTTTATAGTGTCAGGGCACCCGCCGTATATAACCCAATAAAGGTTTAACCCCCTGATCGCCCGGCGGGTGATATCAATTAGGTTTTAGCGTCAGAGAGGGTCTGAGTCACACCCCAGGCAGCGTCAGGTTAGTGCCAGTAACGCTAACACCCACGCGTGAAGCATACACCTCCCTTAGTGGTATAGTATCTGAACAGATCAATATCTGGTCTGATCAGATCTATACTAGCGTCCCCAGCAGTTTAGGGTTCCCAAAAACGCAGTGTTAGCGGGATCAGCCCAGATACCTGCTAGCACCTGCGTTTTGCCCCTCCGCCCAGCCCAGGCCACCGAAGTGCAGTATCGATCGATCACTGTCACTTACAAAACACAACACACATAACTGCAGCGTTCACAGAGACAGGCCTGATCCCTGCGACTCCAGTGCTGTAGGAGGTAATTTCACCACCACAGTTAAAAAAAAAAAAAGCATATATGCCGAAGCATTGGGGCAGCAGGAGCGGAGGAGCGATTTTGCTCCTAATGCCGCGTACATACGGTCGAAATTCCGACGGAGGCTTGCCCGTGGAAAAGTCTGACCATGTGTACGCGGCATAACTTTTGCGGGAAGATGCCCCATGCTTCGGCATATATAAATGGTGCATGTATGCCCATCATTAGAAGTGGGTGGATGAAGGACGGTATTCTAATGGTGGGCATACCCACCGATCAATCTTTTTTTTTCGTTCAGCCAACAGGCTGCATGAAAAAGAAGATTACAATACATGTCCAACAAGGACCAGCAACGTACTGGTATGTTGCTGGACTTTGAATGTTTATACCAGAATGATGCCTGCGGGTTTAGGTATCATCTTGGTATCATTCTTTTCAGCCAGCGGCCGGCTTTCATGTAAAAGCAATCCTAGTGGCTAATTAGCCTCTGGACTGCTTTTACAAGCAGTGGGAGGGAATGTCCCCCCCCCCCCGGATATAAAAAGCGCCATTGGGAAATTGGGAAAGCATTTTATCACACCGATCTTGGTGTGGTCAGATGCTTTGAGGGCAGAGGAAAGATCTAGGGTCCAATAGACCCCAGTTTTTTCAAAAAGAGTACCTGTCACTACCTATTGCTATCATAGGGGATATTTACATTCCATGAGATAACAATAAAATGATAAAAAAAAAAAAAAAATATGGAAGCAACAGTTTAAAAATAAAATAAAAAGCAAAATTAATAATAAAAAAAAAAAAAAAAAAAAAAAGCACCCCTGTCCTGCCCTGCTCTTGCCCAATGGCGAACGCAAGCGTCGGTCTGGCGTCATATGTAAACAGCAATTGCACCATGCATGTGAGGTTTCACCGCGAAGGTCAGATCGAGGGCAGTCATTTTAGCAGTAGACCTCCTCTGTAAATCTAACGGGGTAACCTGTAAAGGCTTTTAAAAATGTATGTAGTTTGTCGCCAATGCGCGTTTGTGCGAAATTTTAAAGCATGTCGTGTTTGGTATCTATGTACTCGGCCTAAGATCATCTTTTTTATTTCATCAAACATTTGGGCAATATAGTGTGTTTTAGTGCATTAAAATTAAAAAAAGTGTATTTTTTCCCCAAAAAATGCGTTTGAAAAAAAAAATGCAACACCCACCATTTTATTCTGTAGGGCCTTTGCTTTAAAAATATATATAATGTTTGGGGGTTCAACATAATTTTCCTGCAAAAAAAAATATGTTTTCATGTAAACAAAAAGTGTCAAAAAGGGCTTTGTCTTCAAGTGGTTAGAAGAGTGGATGTAAGCTTCCTAATGTTGTGTATAAAATGCCAGGACAGTTCAAACCCCCCCAAATGACCCCATTTTGGAAAGTAGACACCCCAAGCTATATACTGAGAGGCATGTCGAGTCCATGGAATATTTTATATGTTGACACAAGTTGCGGAAAAAAGACAATTTTTTTTTTTTTGCACAAAGTTGTCACTAAATGATATATTGCTCAAACATGCCATGGGCATATGTGGAATTACACCCCAAAATACATTCTGTTGCTTCTCCTGAGTACGGGGATACCACATGTGTGAGACTTTTTGGGAGCCTAGCCGCGTACGGGACCCCAAAACCAATCACCGCCTTCATGCCGCGTACACACGATCGTGATTCACGGCGGTGAAAACACCGCCGTGAATCACGGCATGAAAAAAAATGAAAAACGAGGGAACGGCATTTTCCCCCACACACGACCGTTTTTCCCGTCATTTTTTTCTTTGACGAGAAAAACGACCGTCTGTGGGCTCCGCGGCAGTGTCTCCCTATGGGAAAACTGCCGCGGAAAAAAATGATGGAAAAAACGATGAGAAAATTTAGAACATGTTCTAATTTTTCTCGTCGTTTTTCCTGCCGTTTTTCTCAACGAGAAAAACGGCATAAAGCCCACAGACGATCGTTTTTCTCGGCGAAAAAAAAAAATGTCATTTTTCCCGACGGGAAAAATGATCGTGTGTACGCGGCATCAGGCTTTCTAAGGGTGTAAATTTTTGATTTCACTTCTCACTGCCTATCACAGTTTCGGAGGCCATGGAATGCCCAGATGGCACAAAACCCCCCCAAATGACCCCATTTTGGAAAGTAGACACCCCAAGCTATTTGCTGAGAGGTATTGTGAGTATTTTGCAGATCTCGCTTTTTGTCACAAAGTTTTGAAAATTGAAAAAAAAATGAAAAAAAAAAATGTTTTCTTCATTTTCAAAAACAAATGAGAGCTGTAAAATACTCACCATGCCTCTCAGCAAACAGCTTGGGGTGTCTACTTTCCAAAATGGGGTCATTTGGGGGGGGGGTTTGTGCTATTTTGGCATTTTATGGCCTTCGAAACTGTGATAGGTAGTGAGGAGTCAAATCAAAAATTTGTGCCTAGAAATCCTGAAGGCGGTGCTTGGTTTTCGGGGTCCCGTACGCGGCTAGGCTCCCAAAAAGTCCCACACATGTGGTATCCCCGTACTCAGGAGAAGCAGCAGAATGTATTTTGGGGTGCAATTCCACATATAACCATGGCATGTGTGAGCAATATATCATTTAGTGACAACTTTTTGTAATTTTTTTTTTTTTTTTTGTTATTATTCAATCACTTGGGACAAAAAAAAATATTCAATGGGCTCAAAATGCCTCTCAGCAATTTCCTTGGGGTGTCTACTTTCTAAAATGGGGTCATTTGGGGGGGGGGTTTTGTACTGCCCTGCCATTTTAGCACCTCAAGAAATGAGATAGGCAGTCATAAATTTAAAGCTGTGTAAATTCCAGAAAATGTACCCTAGTTTGTAAACGCTATAACTTTTGCGCAAACCAATAAATATACGCTTATTGACATTTTTTTTACTAAAGACATGTGGCTGAATACATTTTGGCCTAAATGTATGACTAAAATTGAGTTTATTCGATTTTTCTTATAACAAAAAGTAGAAAATATCATTTTCTTGTTCATACATCACGGGACACAGAGCAGCATAGTCATTACTATGTGGGTTATATAGAATTACCTTCAGGTGCTGGCACTGGCAACTTCCAAAACAGGAAGTACCCTCCCCTATATAAGCCCCTCCCATCCGGGAGTACCTCAGTTTTTTGCCAGTGTCTAAGGTGTTGGCCAAGGTTAACATGTATTCATCTGGGCTTGTGTACAGGTTCTCTGGGCCTTAGCAAGCTATTCCGGATCCGACCAAAAAAGCTTCATAGCTAAACGGTCGGTACCCGGGCCTTGCAGAGAAGAGCAGGGTTTTGCCTGTAATGCCTCTCTTAGGAGGGCTGGACCCTGGGATCCAGAGCTCTGGTCATACCCAAAACCAAGAGGCTATCTGTGCAGGGTGCTATACAGGTCCAGGGGAGTGGAATCCTTGGGAACCCGGTCCCTGAAGGTCTAGTACAATGCCTGCCGTGAGAGGTGAAGTTTGGGCTTCTGTGGACCAAACAAAGTCCTGCGGCGGGGAAAAGGTAAGTGGGGGCCCCTCAGGAACTTGGTTCTATTGAGGGGACCCCCAAGCCTAATATGTCTTTCTGCCTGTTACCTAAAGGGTATTCCCGCTAATAGCTGTATATGCCTAAGAAATCCTAGAAATGTTTTTCATAAGGGAAGTTTTAAAAAAACTGTAAACCTGGAAATGTTTTTCATAAAGGAGGTTTTAAAAAAAAAAAAAAAAAAGACAAAAGTGCGGTACCTGTGTTTGTCCACTAGAGGCCGCTGTGGAACGTCTTTTTTCTTGGGACTATTCCTTCCATGGTGAAAGTCCAGGCAGATAAGTGAGCTCTCTATCAGGGAAGCTGCATTCCTCTGTCATGCTGCCAAGTAGTTTCCTTCCATCCCCGAGTCCTGGTGAAACAGGGACCCTGGCTCCTCTCCCTACATGGCGCCAAGAGCGCACACGTGCACGCGCGCGCGCGCACACATGCTTTCTTTTTATAAGGTTTAGCTTCAAAAAAGGGGGCGGAGCCTGGCGGATGACGCGCTCTGTGCGCCCAGCGCTTCTGCGCATGTGCGGGCGTCCCAGCAAGATAAAAGGACTCAGTCCACGCTGCTTGCTATGGACACAGAGCATAAAAAGGAGCTGG
Source organism: Rana muscosa (assembly GCA_029206835.1). Taxonomy (NCBI): domain Eukaryota; kingdom Metazoa; phylum Chordata; class Amphibia; order Anura; family Ranidae; genus Rana; species Rana muscosa. Next base: position 341,801,093 of record CM055122.1, read on the forward strand.
TAGCATGGTATAGGGGCTTACAGCGGGCGGTTGATACAGGCATCCCCAGAAAGACGCATTAGTAGACACCCACTGATGTACATAGCAGCAAATTGCATTAGACTATTTCAGTAAGGGGTGTATTGCGGCTGGAATACCTCAGCTTTGAACTAAGGAATATGCCGCCTAAAAAACTCCGAGATATACCTCTCAGGAAGTGTAGGGGGTCTCCATCGGGCTCTGAGGATCTGGAGCAGTCATCTGCACCTTCCTCCCCTGAGAAATCAGAGGTTAATACCCATAAGGAACCCCCGGGAGTGCCAGGTACTGCGGCTGTCCTCAGTCCACCTGCTCCTGCATATATAACAGAGGAGGTTTTTTCCTCAACTCTGGAGGGATTGGAGCAGAGATTGGCAGCATTGATCGCTTCTTCTCTACAGGAAAGAAAGCGCGCCAGATCTCCATCACCTCCATTAGAGTGCCTGTTGGCAGAGCAACAGTCCCAGGAAGGGACCGACCTACCTGAAGGGGATCAGGAGGAGGTTAGCTCTGTTTTTGAGGAATCGACAGTAGATGAACCATTTTCAGCATCACAGACTGAAAGATTGTGGGTCCAGACCCTAACTGACATGGTTCGATCTGCATTTAAAATGCCTCTTGTTGAACCATCAACTACTGCTGTCTCCTCATTGGGGTCGCTAAAAGCTCCCCAGGTTAATTGCTCCTTTCCAATACATCCATTATTGGAAGGACTTATATACCAGGACTGGGAACATCCTGATAAACTATTTGTTCCGCCTAAAAGGTTTCCGGTGATCTATCCCATGGAGGAAAAGTTCACCCAGAGATGGAATGTTCCTACGGTGGATGCAGCCATCTCTTCTGTGAACAAATCACTGACATGTCCAGTAGATAATGTTCAAATGTTCAAAGATCCAGTGGATAAAAAATTGGAATCTTTATTAAAATCTGCTTTTTCCACAGCAGGGGCTGTTACACAGCCAGCAGTGGCAGCTATTGGGGTCTGCCAAGCTTTAAAGGATCAAATGAAAATGGTCCTGAGGGATTTGCCAGACCAGCAGGCCCAGGCTCTGGCTGATCTGCCTAGAGCATTATGCTTTGCGATTGACGCCATCAAGGATTCTATCCATCAGGCCTCCCGCCTCACGCTGTCTTTGGTACATATGCGTAGGCTTCTGTGGCTCAAAAACTGGTCTGCTGAAGCTCCCTGTAAGAAGCTCTTAGTTAGCTTCCCATTTCATGGAGAACGCCTTTTTGGCGAAGACCTGGATAAATATATCCAGAAGATTTCCAGTGGTAAAAGTACTCTCTAGGGGTCTGGGGTCCATCTTTTAAGAGGACTACCTCTCCTATCCCTGCGACGTCTGCTATTAAGCAGTTCCGACGGCCTCCTCGGTCAAACTCAGGAGGTAAAAATCAGGGACAGCCACAGGGTAATAAAAAGCCCTGGATCCGAAGAGGTACTAAACCAGCCTCCAAGTCAAGCCTATGAAGGGCTGCCCCCACTCAAACGGGTGGGGGGAAGACTTCAGTTGTTCGCAGAGACCTGGCGGGAGATGATCAAAGACAGATGGGTGCTCTCCGCAGTAACTCTGGGATACAAGTTGGAGTTAAAAGAGTCTCCTCCTTCCCATTTTATGTGGTCAGGCATGCCAAGAGACCCTCTGAAAAGACGGTCTCTCCTATTGGCGTTAGAACAACTATTGCTCCAAGGAGTAATTATGGAGGTTCCTATGGAAGAGTGGGGGTTGGGTTTCTACTCAAACCTTTTCACAGTCCCGAAGCCAAACGGGGACATAAGACCCATATTGGACCTAAAGAGTCTAAACAAATTTCTAAACGTCCGGTCTTTCCGGATGGAGTCGATCCGATCGGTCACCACTGCCCTACAAGGGGAGGAATGGTTAGCCTCGATCGACATCAAAGATGCTTACTTGCATGTTCCCATCTTTCCAGGTCATCAAAAATTCCTACGCTTTGCAGTAGAAGGGTGCCATTTTCAGTTCAGAGCCTTACCATTCGGTCTGGCCACAGCACCACGAGTGTTCACAAAAATTCTGGCCCCACTGTTGGCCGATCTAAGAACACGGGGTGTAACGATAATGGCATACCTAGACGACCTGTTGTTGATGGACCACTCAGTTGCCAAGCTAGAAGTGGTAATTGTCGATACAATCAAGTATCTAGAATCTCACGGTTGGGTCATCAACCTGGACAAGTCAGCCCTACAGCCAGTGAAAAACCTGGTATATCTAGGGCTACGGCTGGATTCAGACCAGAGGAAGATTTTCTTACCTCTAGACAAGGTATCCTCTTTGAGGGGCTTGGTCCGTCTGCTTTGTGCAAAAAGACAGCCGTCCATACGCCTGTGCATGAGGCTGCTAGGAAAGATGGTAGCATCATTCGAAGCTGTGCCATACGCCCAATTCCACTCAAGGAATTTACAAAGGGCCATATTGTCAGCCTGGAACGGAAAAGTTCAGGCTCTAGACTTCCCGATGGCTGTGTCCCCTTCCGTTCGGAAGAGTCTCTGCTGGTGGTTGATCCCCCAGAATCTCCAGAAGGGAAAACCCTTCAGCCCGATATCTTGGAAGGTGGTCACTACAGATGCCAGCCTTACAGGCTGGGGGGCAGTACTGGAGCAATGGTCTCTCCAGGGCAGATGGTCAAATGTAGTAAAAACCCTGCCCATCAATCTCTTAGAGATACGAGCAGCCCGGTACGCCCTAGTAGCCTGGACATCCAGACTCCAAGGGTCCCCTGTCAGAATTCAATCAGACAATGCCACAGCAGTGGCATATATCAATCATCAGGGAGGCACCAGGAGTCGTGCAGCCCAGAGGGAAGTAAGTCACATCCTGGAATGGGCAGAAAAGCATGTCCCATGTATATCAGCTGTCTTCATTCCAGGGGTGGAGAATTGGAAGGCGGACTTTCTGAGTCGCCAACAGTTATGCCCAGGGGAATGGTCCCTTCATCCCGAGGTCTTCCGAGCAATATGTCAGCGGTGGGGAACACCGGATGTAGATCTGCTAGCATCCAGATTCAACGCAAAGGTGGACAGGTTTGTCTCCCGGACAAGGGATCCCCTCGCTTGCGGCTCGGATGCTCTGCTGTTCCCTTGGGATCAGTTCAGACTGATATATGCATTCCCTCCGCTACAATTGTTGCCTCGACTCCTTCGCAGAGTCAGGTTGGAGAAGAAGCCGGTGATCCTGGTGGCTCCAGCGTGGCCCCGAAGGGCCTGGTACGCGGAGATCATCAAAATGTCTGTGGGGAGTCCTTGGACCCTTCCACGTCGTCCGGACCTGCTTTCGCAAGGACCGATATACCACCCTTCCTTACTAACTCTAAGTTTAACGGCCTGGCTATTGAGTCCCACATCCTAAAGAAGAGAGGTCTCTCTAACTCTGTGGTATCAACTATAATCAATGCCAGGAAGCCTGTATCCAGGCAGATCTACTATAGAGTTTGGAAGGCGTACATCACTTGGTGCGAGGCCAAAAAATGGCATCCACGTAAGTACGTTATAGGCAGAATTCTGGACTTCCTGCAGTGGGCTGTAGACAGGAAGTTTGCCTTAAGTACTATCAAGGGCCAGGTTTCGGCCTTGTCAATACTATTTCAAAGGCCCCTGGCTATGCATTCACTTGTCAAATCCTTTATGCAAGGTGTGACTCGTATTATACCACCGATTAAGGCTCCCATATGCCCATGGGATCTAAATTTGGTTCTGTCGGTTCTGCAGAAGCAGCCATTTGAACCTTTGCGGCACATTTCCTTGGATCTACTCACCAGGAAATTGATATTTTTAGTAGCCATATGCTCGGCTAGAAGAGTGTCGGAATTAGCCGCCATGTCCTGTAAAGTGCCATATCTGGTTATCCATAAGGACAGAGTAGTATTACGTCCTCACCCAGCCTTTCTTCCTAAGGTGGTATCGAGGTTTCACTTGAACCAGGATGTGGTTCTTCCTTCTTTTTTCCCCAAACCAAGCTCGGTAGAGGAAAAGTTATTGCATTCTTTGGATGTAGTAAGAGCAGTTAAAGCTTATCTAAAAGCCACTGCTCAGATTCGTAGAACGGATTCTCTGTTTGTTCTGCCGGAAGGCCCCAGAAAGGGTCAGGCAGCATCAAAATCTACTTTAGCCAAGTGGATTCGACAGGTCATAATACAAGCCTATGGCTTGAAAAGTAGACCGCCTCCATTCAAAGTTAGGGCGCACTCCACAAGAGCAGTTGGAACTTCATGGGCAGTGCATCACCAGGCCTCCCTGGCGCAAATTTGTAAGGCCGCAACATGGTCTTCAGTACACACGTTTACTAGGTTCTACCAGGTGGACGTGAGAAGTCAGGAGGATGTCGCCTTTGGGCGCAGTGTGTTGCAGGCCGCAAAAGATCCTCATGCCTGATGGCGCCCAGCTTATGTATGGTGTATCCCCCCCCTCATGTGGCATTGCTTTGGGACGTCCCACATAGTAATGACTATGCTGCTCTGTGTCCCGTGATGTATGAACAAGAAAGTAGGATTTTTAAAACAGCTTACCTGTAAAATCCTTTTCTTGGAGTACATCACGGGACACAGAGCTCCCACCCCTCTTTTGGGGACACGTATTGCTTTGCTACAAAACTGAGGTACTCCCGGATGGGAGGGGCTTATATAGGGGAGGGTACTTCCTGTTTTGGAAGTTGCCAGTGCCAGCACCTGAAGGTAATTCTATATAACCCACATAGTAATGACTATGCTGCTCTGTGTCCCGTGATGTACTCCAAGAAAAGGATTTTACAGGTAAGCTGTTTTAAAAATCCTACTTTTTTTCAAAATTTTCGGTCTTTTTCCGTTTATATCGCAAAAAATAAAAATCGCAGAGGCAATCAAATACCATTAATAGAAAGCTCTATTTGTGGGAAGAAAAGGACGCAAATTTCGTTTGGGTACAACATTGCATGTCCGCACAATTTACAGTTAAAGCAGCGCAGTGCAAAATTCTGAATTCACCTCTGGTCCTTTAGCTACCGGGGCTTAAGTGGTTAATGATGCATGAAGTGAAAAAAAAAAAAAGGGAAATATTCCTTTAAATATCGTACCTGGGGGGTGTCTAAAGTATGCCTGTGAAGTGCCACGTGTTTCCCGTGTTTAGAACTGTCCCTGCACAAAATTACATTTCTAAAGGAAAAAAAAAGCCATTTAAAACTGCTTGCGGCTTTAATGTAATGTCTGGTCCCGGTAATATGGATGAAAATCTTTGAGAAAAATGCCATAGCTACCCCATCACACATAACCCCCCCCCCCCCCCTTACCCCAGCCCATTACCAGCCCCTTTGGGTCTTGTATGGATATTAAGGGGAACCCCGCACACAAAATAAAAAAGGCCCCATATACTCTGAACAGCCGTATACAGGCGGTGCATACAAGACAGGGACTGTAGGTTTGTTCTTATGTAGAATCTGTTTGTAATTTGGAACAGGTACATTGTTTAAAGTGGAAGTAAACCCATTGATTTAACAGTTTAAAAAAACGGTTAAATTCCCGGCATGCCGGAAATGCTAACTGCCACATTGGTTGTGCTCTCAACCAAACTGTCAAACCATCCAATGGCTGGTGTCATAACTGGTCACATGTGCAGCATCATGGCAGTTGAAGATTAAACAAAGGTCAGGATGCAGCTTCCTTGGCTGAAAATGATAGGAGGGTTTACTTCCACTTTAAGTGTAGCTCCAGCCAAAAAATATATTTTTAAGCTTTTGGAAAACATAGGAAAGGGTTATCACCCCTGTAACATTTGTTTTGCTGTCTGTGCCCCTGTTCAGAACATTTCACCTCACTTTCCGTCCCAATGACAAATGTTTTTGAAAAATTTGGGGTTTTTATTGAAACAAGGATTGGTGATAAAGCATCAGTGGAGAGGAGACACCTTTTTCCCATATTAACTCTTACAGGAGAGAATTTCCCTTCCTAGGGGTAGATTTCCTCTCACTTCCTGTTGTCTTCTTCCGTTTGCAAGTAGGAGTCATTTGTAAGTTGGATGTTTGAAAGTAGGGGCCTGCCGTATATACTCAGCTGAAATTTGGGCCTTAGGTGTTGGTGTTGCCACAACACTGTGAGCCCTCACAGTTATTCTTGGTGGGCGCTGGTATGCCCTGCTGTGAACCATTATATCAGGAATTGTAATTAAATGCCATTGTTGAACAGTGGTAGGAAAAATTGGGCCTTTGGTGGTGGTGCTGGTGCCACAACACTGTAAGCCCTGACAGTTACTCTTGGTGGGTGCAGCAATGGGCCCAGCTGTGAATTATTAGATCAAGAATTGTAATTGCATGCCCCTGTTGAACAGGGGCTGAAAAATTGGGCCTTAGACACTGGTGCTGGTGCCACAACACTGCAACCTCTCCCAGATACTGTACTTGGAGCGCATCAATGAGCCCTGCTGCAAAGCATGGCATAAAATATTGAAAATACACGCCCCTGTTAAAAAGGGGCTGAAAAATTAGGCCTTAGGCACTGGTGCTGGTGCCACGACACTGCAACCTCTCCCAGATACTCTAGTTGGAGTGCAGGAATAAGCCCTACTGCAAAGCATTGCATCAAAAATTGTAAATACATGCCCCTCTTAAACAGGGGCTGAAAAATTGGGCCTTAGCCACTGGTGGCGGCACCCAGAACCAAAAATGTTCTTGCAAGCTATCAGCAGGATCATTGAGGAGGAAGAGGATAGTCAGTCAACATAATAGGACAGTCACTCAGCATCAGCATAGGCAGTCTTGAAGGGATGTGACATTTAAAAAAAAAATATTCGGTTACATCAGCTTCCGGTGCTTGGTAGCTGGTGGTGATCCAAGACTGATTCATCTTTATGAAGGTCAGTCGATCAACCGAGTCGGTGGACAGGCGCACCCTGTGATCCATGACAAATCCTCCAGCAGCACTGAATGTGCGTTCCGAAGAACGGTGGATGCAGGACAAGCCAGTAGCTCAATTGCATACTGTGCAAGCTCTGGCCAGTGATCCATCCTCAAGACCCAGTAAGCCAGAGGATTTTCGGTGGGAAAGGTGTCCAAGTCTGACCTTGCTACTAGGTATTCCTGGACCATGTAAATCAGACGCTGGCGATGGTTGCTGGAACCGATCATACCTTGGAGCTGTGGACTAAAAAATTGTCTGAACGCATCGGTCAGATGGCCACCTTCTCCACCGCTCCTTCTGTGACTGACCGAAGCCTCAGCAACTCGTTGTCCAGGACCAGGAGTTTGTAACCTCCCAGTCTCTGGGAATGCGTAGCACAGACCTTTCTGCAAGGCCTCCCGGAGATGTCTAATCCTCTGCTCCCTCTGCGATGGCAAGATAAGGTCCGCAACCTTACCCTTGTACCGTTGATCAAGGAGAGTGGCCAGCCAGTAATGGTCCCTCTCCTTGATCCGAAGAATACAAGGATCATTCCGCAGGCTTTGCAGGATCAGGGAGGCCATGCAGCATAGGTTAGCTGAGGCATTCGGTCCGGAGTCCTCTGGGTCACTAAGGACGACATGATCTGCAGCCACCTCCTCCCAGCCACGTACAAGTCCACGGGTTTCTTGCGATTGTAAATCATCCCTAAAAGACTGCTGATGCTGAGTGCCAGGCTCCACCTCCATGCTGACACAATCCTCCTCCTCCTCTTCCTGTGTGATGGGTGGGACAGAAGGAACACTGTCTGGATAAAGGGGGCTTTGAGAGGCAAGGAAGTCCTCCTCTTCCTGCCTCTGTTCTTTCTCAAGTGCCCTGTCCATTATTCCACGCAGCGTATGCTCCAACAGGTGGACAAGAGGTACAGTGTCACTGATGCATGCACTGTCACTGCTCACCATCCTCGTGGCCTCCTCAAATGGTGCCAGGACAGTGCATGCATCCCTGATCATGCCCCACTGGCGTGGTGAAAAAAAAACAAGCTCCCCTGACCCTGTCCTGGTGCCGTAGTCGCACAGGTACTCATTGATGGCCCTCTGTTGCATGTGCAGCCGCTGCAGCATGGCCAACGTTGAGTTCCACCTGGTGGGCATGTCACATATAAGGCGGTTCTTGGGCAGGTTCAACTCCTGCCAGCCGAGCACTGGCATTATATGATCGGCGGAAATGCACACAGACTTTCCTGACTTTCCTGGCCTGCCTCAGGCCAGGAAAGTAAGCCCGGGTACCTGCCCAAGAACCGCTGCACCACCAGGTTAAGGACGTGAGCCACACAGGGCACATGGGTCAGTTGTCCCTGTCGGAGGGCGGAGAGGAGGTTGCTGCCATTGTCGCAAACCACCATTACTGGCTTAAGCTGGCGTGGCGTCAACCACCTCTCGGCCTGTCCCTGCAGAGCAGACAGAACCTCTGCCCCAGTGTGGCTCCTGTCCCCCAAACACACCAGTGCAAGCACGGCATGGCATCTTTTTGCCTGCGTACTTGCGTAGCCCCTTGAACGCCTACGGAGCACCGCTGGTTCCGAGGACAAAGCACAGGAAGAGGCCATGGAGGAAGAAGAAGAGGAGGGGGTGGAGGAGAGAGGTGTGTCACAACCAGTAGTAGCATTTTGGAGGCGGGGTGGCGGAACAACCTCCAACACTACTGCACCTTGTCCTGCATCCTTCCCAGCTGCCAAAAGAGTGACCCAATGGGCCGTGAAAGATAGGCAACGTCCCTGTCCATGCCTGCTGGACCATGAGTCAGCGGTAATATGCACCTTACCGCTGACCGCCCTGTCCAGCGAGGCCAAGACATTGCCTTCCACATGCCGGTAGAGAGCCGGAATCGCCTTCCGTGAGAAAAAGTGGCGTTTGGGAACCTGCCACTGAGGAACCGCACATTGCACAAACTCACGGAAGGGGGCCGAGTCTACCAACTGAAAAGGCAGCAGTTGAAGCGCTAGCAATTTAGCCAAGCTAGCATTCAACCGCTGGGCATGTGGATGGCTGGGAGTGAACTTCTTTCGACGGTCCAGCAGCTGGGGCAGGGGAATTTTCCTGCTAGAATCGGACGTTGGTGTACTGCTAGCAGAGTGGCCGCAAGTACTTGGCTGTGACACACCTAATTCTACACCTTCATTCCTCTCAGTGCAGGTTTCAGAGAGGACTGAATGTATAGTGGGGTTGGAGATCCCAGCTGATGAGGAGCAAGGAGAGGTCCGCTTTGTTCTTTGGTGTGGGTCTTTAAGGTACGCTTGCCAACGGGCTTCATGGCAGGTCAACATTAGTCTGGTCAACCATGTGGTGCCCAAACGGCTGATGTTTTGGCCACGAGAGATACGCTTCAGACATATGTTGCAAATGGCAGCGGTGCGATCTGATGCACTCGACTCAAAAAAGGCCCACACCAAAGAACTTTGTGATTCAGTCGGTGTGCTGCCCTTAAGCTGGCCCCCGGAGGGCATCCTGCCTCATTGGAGATGTGCCTCCTCCTCCTCCTCTCTCCTATCAGGCACCCACGTGGAGTCAGTGACCCCATCATCCCCTCCCTCTTGATCACTGGAGCAAACCTGGCAGTATGCTGCAGCTGGTGGAACATGACTGCCAGATTGCTGTCCTTCCTGAGCATCCCCTCTCTCTGCGCTCACGCTACTGCCTTCCTCTAGCTGGGTATCATCATCAGAGCCTTCAAAACACTGGGCATCCTCCTGGAGCATGTACCCAACACTGTGCTCAAACAGTTCGGGGGACTCCTCAGGAGGACATGGTGGGTCTAGGGAAGGAGTGACTGATGACATTGATACCAGGGAAGAGGACGCGTTGGCAGCTGCTTTGCCAGTACCCTGAGCCTGGGTGAGAGAGGATGAGGAGGATGAGGAGGGCTTTGTCATCCACTCTACCAAGTCTTCGGCATGATGCAGCTCAACGCGTCCAGCTGCCGAAAGTAAGGACAAGCGTGTCCCATGGCCACGTGCTGATGACGATGCACCACATCCACGACCAGCACTGTTGCCCCTAGACACGGAGCCCGCTTGCCGTCTTTTATTGGCTCGTGACTGTCTGCCTCTCCTTGTTTGCCTTCCAGACATACTAATGGCCTGCAGGGAGATGGGAAAACCAGCAATAAGGGGTAGCTTCAGGTGTATACTGTGCAGGAGTCACCTACACCCACTGTAACTGCTGCAGATGCCTGTGTTACACAACAGAACAACACCAGCAATAAGGGGTAGCTTCAGGTGTATACTGTGCAGGAGGCACCTACACCCACTGTAACTGCTGCAGGTTAACAAGCAAAGATGACACTGACACTGTCCCTGCCTATCCTACTCTCTCCCTGCACGCCAACACACTGTAACTGCGCTAGGTTAAGCACATACGACAATAACACTGACACTGTCCCTGCCTATCCTACTCTCTCCCTGCACGCCAACACACTACACAAGGCCGCCGCGCTGGCGGCCTTTTATAGTGTGGGGCGTGTACTAAACCCCCCTGAGCTATAATTGGCCACAGGCATCCTGCCTGTGGCCAATTATGGCTCTCCTCGCTGCCGGCGCTGTGATTGGCCAAGCATGCGGGTTCACAGTGCATGCTTGGCCAATCAACAGCCAGCAATGCACTGCGATGGCGCAGTGCATTGTGGCCCGTTCGCGCCACACGAATATGGCGCGAACGCCCCACAAAGTTCTGGCTTCGCCGAACAGGCGAACAGCCGATGTTCGAGTCCAACATGCGTTCGACTCGAACAGTGAGCTCATCCCTATTGATGATGGATTGAACAGAGCTCTGTGAGATGTTCAAAGATTGGGATATATTTTTATATCCTAATCCTGCTTTATACTTCTCCACAACTTTATCCCTGACCTGTCTGGTGTGTTCCTTGGCCTTCATGATTCTGTTTGTTCACTGAGGTTCTCTAACAAACCTCTGAGGGCTACACAGAACAGCTGTATTTATACTGAGATTAAATTACACACAGGTGGACTCTATTTACTAATTAGGTGACTTCTGAAGACAATTGGTTCCACTAGATTTTAGTTAGGGGTATCAGAGAAAAGGGGGCTGAATACAAATGCCCCCCCCCCACACACTTTTCACATATTTATTTGTAAAAAAATTTGAAAACCATTTATCATTTTCCTTCCAATTCACAGTTATGTGACACTTTGTGTTGGTCCATCACATAAAATCCCAATAAAATACATTTACGTTTTTGGTTGTAACATGACAAATTGTGGAAAATTTCAAGGGGTATGAATACTTTTTCAAGGCAGTGTGTATATATATATATATATATATATATAGATCAGCCATTTTCAATTAGGGTTCGGCTTAGGTCCCTCCAGACGTTGTTAGGGGTTTCTTGATCACCAATGTAAGGAACATTCTTCTCACTGATCACCAATGTAAGGAACATTCTTCTCACTGATCACCAATGTAAGGAACATTCTTCTCACTGATCACCAATGTAAGGAACATTCTTCTCACTGATCACCAATGTAAGGAACATTCTTCTCACTGATCACCAATGTAAGGAACATTCTTCCCACTGATCACCAATGTAAGGAACATTCTTCCCACTGATCACCAATGTAAGGAACATTCTTCCCACTGATCACCAATGTAAGGGACATTCTTCTCACTGATCACCAATGTAAGGAACATTCTTCTCACTGATCACCAATGTAAGGAACATTCTTCTCACTGATCACCAATGTAAGGAACATTCTTCTCACTGATCACCAATGTAAGGAACATTCTTCTCACTGATCACCAATGTGAGGAACATTCTTCTCACTGATCACCAATGTAAGGAACATTCTTCTCACTGATCACCAATGTAAGGAACATTCTTCTCACTGATCACCAATGTAAGGAACATTCTTCTCACTGATCACCAATGTGAGGAACATTCTTCTCACTGATCACCAATGTAAGGAACATTCTTCCCACTGATCACCAATGTAAGGAACATTCTTCTCACTGATCACCAATGTAAGGAACATTCTTCCCACTGACCACCAATGTAAGGAACATTCTTCTCACTGATCACCAATGTAAGGAACATTCTTCTCACTGATCACCAATGTAAGGAACATTCTTCTCACTGATCACCAATGTAAGGAACATTCTTCTCACTGATCACCAATGTAAGGAACATTCTTCTCACTGATCACCAATGTAAGGAACATTCTTCCCACTGATCACCAATGTAAGGAACATTCTTCTCACTGATCACCAATGTAAGGAACATTCTTCTCACTGATCACCAATGTAAGGAACATTCTTCCCACTGATCACCAATGTAAGGAACATTCTTCTCACTGACCACCAATGTAAGGAACATTCTTCTCACTGATCACCAATGTAAGGAACATTCTTCTCACTGATCACCAATGTAAGGAACATTCTTCTCACTGATCACCAATGTAAGGAACATTCTTCTCACTGATCACCAATGTAAGGAACATTCTTCTCACTGATCACCAATGTAAGGAACATTCTTCTCACTGATCACCAATGTAAGGAACATTCTTCCCACTGATCACCAATGTAAGGAACATTCTTCCCACTGATCACCAATGTAAGGAACATTCTTCCCACTGATCACCAATGTAAGGAACATTCTTCTCACTGATCACCAATGTAAGGAACATTCTTCCCACTGATCACCAATGTAAGGAACATTCTTCTCACTGACCACCAATGTAAGGAACATTCTTCTCACTGATCACCAATGTAAGGAACATTCTTCTCACTGATCACCAATGTAAGGAACATTCTTCCCACTGATCACCAATGTAAGGAACATTCTTCTCACTGATCACCAATGTAAGGAACATTCTTCCCACTGATCACCAATGTAAGGAACATTCTTCTCACTGATCACCAATGTAAGGGACATTCTTCCCACTGATCACCAATGTAAGGAACATTCTTCCCACTGATCACCAATGTAAGGAACATTCTTCTCACTGATCACCAATGTAAGGGACATTCTTCCCACTGATCACCAATGTAAGGAACATTCTTCCCACTGATCACCAATGTAAGGAACATTCTTCTCACTGATCACCAATGTAAGGGACATTCTTCTCACTGACCTCCAATGTAAGGAACATTCTTCTCACTGATCACCAATGTAAGGAACATTCTTCCCACTGATCACCAATGTAAGGAACATTCTTCCCACTGATCACCAATGTAAGGAACATTCTTCCCACTGATCACCAATGTAAGGAACATTCTTCCCACTGATCACCAATGTAAGGGACATTCTTCTCACTGATCACCAATGTAAGGGACATTCTTCCCACTGATCACCAATGTAAGGAACATTCTTCTCACTGATCACCAATGTAAGGAACATTCTTCTCACTGATCACCAATGTAAGGAACATTCTTCCCACTGACCTCCAATGTAAGGAACATTCTTCTCACTGATCACCAATGTAAGGAACATTCTTCCCACTGATCCCCAATGTAAGGAACATTCTTCTCACTGATCACCAATGTAAGGAACATTCTTCCCACTGATCACCAATGTAAGGAACATTCTTCCCACTGATCACCAATGTAAGGAACATTCTTCTCACTGATCACCAATGTAAGGAACATTCTTCCCACTGACCTCCAATGTAAGGAACATTCTTCTCACTGATCACCAATGTAAGGAACATTCTTCCCACTGACCTCCAATGTAAGGAACATTCTTCTCACTGATCACCAATGTAAGGAACATTCTTCCCACTGACCTCCAATGTAAGGAACATTCTTCTCACTGATCACCAATGTAAGGAACATTCTTCCCACTGACCTCCAATGTAAGGAACATTCTTCTCACTGATCACCAATGTAAGGGACATTCTTCCCACTGATCACCAATGTAAGGAACATTCTTCTCACTGATCACCAATGTAAGGAACATTCTTCTCACTGATCACCAATGTAAGAAACATTCCTCTCACTGATCACCAATGTAAGGAACATTCTTCCCACTGATCACCAATGTAAGGAACATTCTTCCCACTGATCACCAATGTAAGGGACATTCTTCTCACTGATCACCAATGTAAGGAACATTCTTCTCACTGATCACCAATGTAAGGAACATTCTTTTAACTGATCACCAATGTAAGAAACATTCTTCTCACTGATCACCAATGTAAGGGACATTCTTCCCACTGATCACCAATGTAAGGAACATTCTTCTCACTGATCACCAATGTAAGGAACATTCTTCTCACTGATCACCAATGTAAGGAACATTCTTCTCACTGATCACCAATGTAAGGAACATTCTTCTCACTGATCACCAATGTAAGAAACATTCCTCTCACTGATCACCAATGTAAGGAACATTCTTCCCACTGATCACCAATGTAAGGAACATTCTTCCCACTGATCACCAATGTAAGGAACATTCTTCCCACTGATCACCAATGTAAGGAACATTCTTCCCACTGATCACCAATGTAAGGGACATTCTTCTCACTGATCACCAATGTAAGGGACATTCTTCCCACTGATCACCAATGTAAGGAACATTCTTCTCACTGATCACCAATGTAAGGAACATTCTTCCCACTGACCACCAATGTAAGGAACATTCTTCCCACTGATCACCAATGTAAGGAACATTCTTCCCACTGATCACCAATGTAAGGGACATTCTTCCCACTGATCACCAATGTAAGGAACATTCTTCTCACTGACCACCAATGTAAGGAACATTCTTCCCACTGATCACCAATGTAAGGAACATTCTTCCCACTGATCACCAATGTAAGGGACATTCTTCCCACTGATCACCAATGTAAGAAACATTCCTCTCACTGATCACCAATGTAAGGGACATTCTTCCCACTGATCACCAATGTAAGGAACATTCTTCTCACTGATCACCAATGTAAGGAACATTCTTCCCACTGACCACCAATGTAAGGAACATTCTTCTCACTGATCACCAATGTAAGGGACATTCTTCCCACTGATCACCAATGTAAGAAACATTCCTCTCACTGATCACCAATGTAAGAAACATTCCTCTCACTGATCACCAATGTAAGGAACATTCTTCCCACTGATCACCAATGTAAGGGACATTCTTCTCACTGATCACCAATGTAAGGAACATTCTTCCCACTGATCACCAATGTAAGGAACATTCTTCTCACTGATCACCAATGTAAGGAACATTCCTCTCACTGATCACCAATGTAAGGAACATTCTTCCCACTGATCACCAATGTAAGGAACCTTCTTCTCACTGATCATTAATGTAAGGGACATTCTTCCCACTGATCACCAATGTAAGGAACATTCTTCTCACTGATCACCAATGTAAGGAACATTCTTCTCACTGATCACCAATGTAAGGAACATTCTTCTCACTGATCACCAATGTAAGGAACATTCTTCTCACTGATCACCAATGTAAGGAACATTCTTCTCACTGATCACCAATGTAAGGGACATTCTTCCCACTGATCACCAATGTAAGGAACATTCTTCTCACTGATCACCAATGTAAGGAACATTCTTCTCACTGATCACCAATGTAAGGAACATTCTTCCCACTGACCACCAATGTAAGGAACATTCTTCTCACTGATCACCAATGTAAGGGACATTCTTCCCACTGATCACCAATGTAAGGAACATTCTTCCCACTGATCACCAATGTAAGGAACATTCTTCTCACTGATCACCAATGTAAGGGACATTCTTCCCACTGATCACCAATGTAAGGAGCATTCTTCTCACTGATCACCAATGTAAGGAACATTCTTCTCACTGATCACCAATGTAAGGAACATTCTTCTCACTGATCACCAATGTAAGGAACATTCTTCTCACTGATCACCAATGTAAGGAACATTCTTCCCACTGATCACCAATGTAAGGGACATTCTTCCCACTGATCACCAATGTAAGGGACATTCTTCTCACTGATCACCAATGTAAGGGACATTCTTCCCACTGATCACCAATGTAAGGAACATTCTTCTCACTGATCACCAATGTAAGGAACATTCTTCTCACTGATCACCAATGTAAGGAACATTCTTCCCACTGATCACCAATGTAAGGAACATTCTTCTCACTGATCACCAATGTAAGGAACATTCTTCTCACTGATCACCAATGTAAGGAACATTCTTCTCACTGATCACCAATGTAAGGGACATTCTTCTCAGTGATCACCAATGTAAGGAACATTCTTCTCACTGATCACCAATGTAAGGAACATTCTTCCCACTGATCACCAATGTAAGGAACATTCTTCCCACTGATCACCAATGTAAGGAACATTCTTCTCACTGATCACCAATGTAAGGAACATTCTTCTCACTGATCACCAATGTAAGGAACATTCTTCCCACTGATCACCAATGTAAGGAACATTCTTCCCACTGATCACCAATGTAAGGAACATTCTTCCCACTGATCACCAATGTAAGGAACATTCTTCCCACTGATCACCAATGTAAGGGACATTCTTCCCACTGATCACCAATGTAAGGGACATTCTTACCACTGATCACCAATGTAAGGAACATTCTTCCCACTGATCACCAATGTAAGGAACATTCTTCTCACTGATCACCAATGTAAGGAACATTCTTCTCACTGATCACCAATGTAAGGAACATTCTTCTCACTGATCACCAATGTAAGGAACATTCCTCCCACTGATCACCAATGTAAGGAACATTCTTCTCACTGATCACCAATGTAAGGAACATTCTTCTCACTGATCACCAATGTAAGGAACATTCTTCCCACTGATCACCAATGTAAGGGACATTCTTCCCACTGATCACCAATGTAAGGGACATTCTTACCACTGATCACCAATGTAAGGAACATTCTTCTCACTGATCACCAATGTAAGGAACATTCTTCCCACTGATCACCAATGTAAGGGACATTCTTCCCACTGATCACCAATGTAAGGAACATTCTTACCACTGATCACCAATGTAAGGAACATTCTTCTCACTGATCACCAATGTAAGGAACATTCTTCTCACTGATCACCAATGTAAGGAACATTCTTCCCACTGATCACCAATGTAAGGAACATTCTTCCCACTGATCACCAATGTAAGGGACATTCTTCTCACTGATCGCCAATGTAAGGAACATTCTTCTCACTGATCACCAATGTAAGGGACATTCTTCTCACTGATCGCCAATGTAAGGAACATTCTTCTCACTGATCACCAATGTAAGGAACATTCTTCTCACTGATCACCAATGTAAGGAACATTGTTCTCACTGATCACCAATGTAAGGAACATTCTTCTCACTGATCACCAATGTAAGGAACATTCTTCTCACTGATCACCAATGTAAGGAACATTCCTCCCACTGATCACCAATGTAAGGAACATTCTTCTCACTGATCACCAATGTAAGGAACATTCTTCCCACTGATCACCAATGTAAGGAACATTCTTCTCACTGATCACCAATGTAAGGAACATTCTTCTCACTGATCACCAATGTAAGGAACATTCTTCCCACTGATCACCAATGTAAGGGACATTCTTCTCACTGATCACCAATGTAAGGAACATTCTTCTCACTGATCACCAATGTAAGGAACATTCTTCTCACTGATCACCAATGTAAGGAACATTCTTCTCACTGATCACCAATGTAAGGAACATTCTTCCCACTGATCACCAATGTAAGGAACATTCTTCTCACTGATCACCAATGTAAGGAACATTCTTCCCACTGATCACCAATGTAAGGAACATTCTTCTCACTGATCACCAATGTAAGGGACATTCTTCCCACTGATCACCAATGTAAGGGACATTCTTCCCACTGATCACCAATGTAAGGAACATTCTTCCCACTGATCACCAATGTAAGGGACATTCTTCTCACTGATCACCAATGTAAGGGACATTCTTCTCACTGATCACCAATGTAAGGAACATTCTTCCCACTGATCACCAATGTAAGGAACATTCTTCCCACTGATCACCAATGTAAGGAACATTCTTCTCACTGATCACCAATGTAAGGAACATTCTTACCACTGATCACCAATGTAAGGAACATTCTTCTCACTGATCACCAATGTAAGGAACATTCTTCTCACTGATCACCAATGTAAGGAACATTCTTCCCACTGATCACCAATGTAAGGAACATTCTTCTCACTGATCACCAATGTAAGAAACATTCTTCTCACTGACCACCAATGTAAGGGACATTCTTCTCACTGATCACCAATGTAAGGAACATTCTTCTCACTGATCACCAATGTAAGGGACATTCTTCTCACTGATCACCAATGTAAGAAACATTCTTCTCACTGACCACCAATGTAAGGAGCATTCTTCTCACTGATCACCAATGTAAGGAACATTCTTCTCACTGATCACCAATGTAAGGAACATTCTTCTCACTGATCACCAATGTAAGGAACATTCTTACCACTGATCACCAATGTAAGGAACATTCTTCTCACTGATCACCAATGTAAGGAACATTCCTCTCACTGATCACCAATGTAAGGAACATTCTTCTCACTGATCACCAATGTAAGGAACATTCTTCCCACTGATCACCAATGTAAGGAACATTCTTCCCACTGATCACCAATGTAAGGAACATTCTTCCCACTGATCACCAATGTAAGGGACATTCTTCTCACTGATCACCAATGAATGTAAATTCTGTTAGGGTTTCCCTGATACCTAAATGTTATTTTAAAGCTTCCTTTATTGTAAAAAGGGTGAGAAAAGCTTCTAACTAATCAAAGGCTTTGAAATAAATGTTTGAAGAGCGTCTGAAAGGCTTCCAGGGATCGGTGTTTTTCAGTCTAGTCAATAGCATGTATATGAGTCACACTTGTGTTCCATCTCCCTCGCCCCTCCCGTACATTTCATGGAGCCGAGTGTTTGATCGGATTTGAAACATTCCATTGTAGCTTCAATCACAGCAATTTGTCTCTTTGTATCGGCTCAGCGGGTGATGGAGAAGCTAAATATTGGTTGCGGTTGTCGCTCGGAGTGATGGAGCGCCTGTGACGGGGGTTTGGGATGGCTCCTGCTAGCAGGTGAACAATGGCGGCGTACCTATTAATTGGCTGCCCTAAATTTAGAAAAGCGCCAGTCAAGGCATTCATAAAAAGGGAGAGAGGTGCCGAGCCTCACGTGGATCTCTCAGCCAGCATGGAGGCTCTCGCTTCCGCTCTGCCCTTCTATGGTCTTGCCGGATGCAGGTGGCGTAATTAAATCAGATGCTTTCGTAATGGCGCCGGCATAGACACTCTCTTAAAGGAGAAAATCGCTGAAATAACAGAGTCATAAAAAAATACACACAAGAATAGAGGCTTCCTTATACATGCATTTGGTTTTTCAGCATGCTGTTTTATCTACAGCAGAATAAGGCTGGCCATAGACGATTTTATTTTTTTGATCAGCCGGAGGGCTGAAAAGTAAAAAAAAAGTATATATTTGAGGTGAATGGAGGAATCCTCTCCACTATTGTATCCTGATAGGAGGGCATCAAATAAAAGTAAAGTACCGTATTTATCGGCGTATAACACACACTTTTTTCCCCTTAAAATAATGGGTGCGTGTTATACGCCGATACTCTGCCGATTCCCCTGCTGAAACGAGCGAGAGGAGCGAGCGAAGTACACTCGGCTTTACTCAGCTCCTCTCGCAGTCCCGCCCATCTCTGACTGCGCCGCTGACATAGAGAAAGCCGAGTGTACTTCGGCTAGTCTCAGCTCCTCTCGCAGTCCTGCCCCTGACTGTGAGCAGAGCCGAGTCTAGCCGAAGTACACTCGGCTTTCTCTATGTCAGCGGCGCAGTCAGTGGAGATGGGCGGGACTGCGAGAGGAGCTGAGTCTAGCCGAAGTACACTCGGCCCCGCTCGCTCCTCTCCACACAGAAATCGGCGCCAATTTTAAAATCGCCGAGACTGACAAGGCTGCAAAGGTACTGGGCAAGGCTGCAGATGGACACTGGGCAAGGCTGCAGATGGACACTGGGCAAGGCTGCAGATGGACAGATGGACACTGGGCAAGGCTGCAGATGGACACTGGGCAAGGCTGCAGATGGACAGATGGACACTGGGCAAGGCTGCAGATGGACAGATGGACACTGGGCAAGGCTGCATGCTGCATTTAAATGTAAGTTTTTTTTCCTTAAAATTCCCTCCTAAACTTGGGGTGTGTGTTATACGCCGGCGCGTGTTATACGCCAATAAATACGGTAATTGTAAAAAAATAAATAAACGTTTTAAATAAAAATAACAACCATCTCTATACTTACCTGCTCTGTGCAAAGCAATTGCATAGAGAGGCACAGATCCTCCTCTTCTTGGGACCCCCCGCTGGCGCTCCTGGCTCCTCCTCTTTGTCCAGTGCCCCCACGGGAAGCTGCTTCCACTCAGCCCCCGCCCCTCTCGTCACTGGCTATGATTGATAGCAGCAAAAGCCAATGGCTCCCGATGCCCCAGCAAGGCCAGCGAGACCCGGAAATGAGGGGAGAGAAGAGCTGCAAACGTGCACAGCACTGGATCCAATGAGGGCCTAGGTAAGTAAAAGGGGGGGGGGGGGGCAAAAACCAATGCCTAAACATTTAACTCAAAGTGATATTGAATTCTTGTTTTCTGTTTAACCGCTTGCTGACCAGCCCCCGTCATACTGCGACAGGTTGCCACGGCTGTGCGAATCGCCGTAGGTGTACGTCGGCCGCTTTAAGAGCGATAGAGGGGAGCGCGTGGATGCCAATGCGTGTGGCCGGCGGCCGCGATGTCTGCTGATCATCGGCGATCGCTCCACAGAGAGCCGGAACGGTGATCTGTGTATGTAAACAAACAGATCCCCGTTCTGACAGGAGAGTAAGGATGTGCTCTGGCGTGTTCGCATAGTACACGTGCAGAGCCCGCCAGGAAGTCGGCACCGCGCCGCGCTAATCACAGTCAGGGAGACATTTCCCGGGCTCTGCAGCCGAGCATCGGGACAATGTCTCCCTGGCTGTGATTAGCACAGCGCAGTGTCGACTTCCTGGCGGGCTGTGCACGTGTTCTATGCGAACACACCGGAGCTCATCCTTACAGGAGAGTAGAGAGATCTGCTGTTCCTAGTGATCAGCGATCGGTCTCCTCCTTCAGTCACTCCCATCCCCCACAATTAGAAACCCCTCCCTAGGGAACACATTTAACCCCTTGATCGCCCCCTAGTCTTAACCCCTTCCCTGCCAGTGACTTTTATGCCACGTACACACGACCGTTTTTTAATGTCATTGAAAAAAACGACGTTTTTCTCGACGTGATTTCTCTCAAGCCTGCCTTGCCTACACACAATTGTTGAAAAAAATGCTCGAGTAAAGCGCGGTGACGTACGAAACGTAGGACGGCACTATAAAGGGGAAGTTCCATTCGGATGGCGCCACCCTTCATGTTAGTAAAGTTTGGTGAGAGATGATTCGCGCTTTTCAGCCTCGCGCTCTTCAGTCCGTTACAGCGTGATGAATGCGATATCTCCATTACCAACGCTAGTTTTACCAGGAGCGCTCCCGTCTCATACTCGAATCTGAGCATGCGCATTTTTTTTCACGACGTTAAAGCCCTACACACGGACGGTTTTCATGACGAGAAAAATGACGACTTGAAAAACTCAGAGAAAAATTAGAGCATGTTCCAATTTTTTCATGCCGTGAAAAATGCTCTGAAGCCCACACACCATCATTTTCAATGACCATTTTAAAAAATGGCATTTTTCTCGTCATTAAAAACGGTCGTGTGTACGCGGCATTACACAGTAATCGGTGCATTTTTATAGCACTGATCGCTGTATAGATGACAATGGTCCCAAAAATGTGTCAAAAGTGTCCGATGTGTCCGCCATAATGTCGCAGTCACGATAAAAAAAATCGCAGATCACCGCCATTACTAGTAAAAAATAAATAATAACAAAAATGCCATAAATCTACCCCCTATTTTGTAGACGCTACAACTTTTGCGCAAACCAATCAATAAACGCTTATTTATTTTTTTTACCAAAAATATGTAGAAGAATATATATTGGCCTAAACTGATAAAGACATATTTTTTGGGGGATATTTATTAAAGCAAAAAGTTACAAATATTTTTTTTTTTTTTTCAAAATTGTCGCTCTTTTTTTGTTTATAGCGCAAAAAATAAAACCACAGAGGTGATCAAATACCACCAAAAGAAATCTCTATTTGTGGGAAAAAAAAGGACGCCAATTTTGTTTGTGTACAGCGTTGCATGACCGCGCAATTGTCAGTTAAAGCAACGCAGTGCTGTATCGCAAAAAATTAGCTGGTCATTAAGGGGGGTAAATCCTTCCGGTCCTTAAGTGGTTAAAATAAGAAAAAACATGTCATACTTACTGGTTCTCTGTAATGGTTTTGCACAGAGCAGCCCCGATCCTCCTCTTCTTGGGTCCCCCGCCAGCATCCCTGGCCCCTGCCTCCCTCCAAGCTTCTTGCTATGGGGGCACTGGTGCGTGCTCACTCCCGAGCCCCGCTCTATGCAGCCATAAGACTCATAGAGCTGTGGCTCAGCCACTCTTCTCATTGGCTGAGGAGAGGGAGTCCCTGCACATTTTGGGATCGAGAGGGGGATCGGGTAAGTGTTGGGGGGGGGGCCACTGCACACAGGATTTTTACCTTAATGCATAGAATGCACCTTCAGCCTCTAAAACCACTTTAACCACTTGCCGCCCTCCCACCGTCAAATGACGGCGCGACTCTCGTTCTGGGTGGACGTCATGTGACGGCGCAACCAAGCGGGCGCTACTGCGCGGCGATCGCACCATGTTGCTAGGACACGGCCTGACCCCGATCTCTGTAAAGAGCCGCTGATGCGGCTCTTAAATCATGTGATCGGCTGTGTCCAATCACAGCCGGTCACATGTAAACAAGGAAGTGCCGGTAATCGGCGCTCCTCGCCTTACACTGACAGAGTTAACGGCATCTCCTCGCAGGGGACGGTGAGAGATGTAATCAGGGCACTGATGACCAGTGCCCTGATTACATTAGAGCGCCACCAGTGCCAGCAACCAGTGCCCACCAGAGCCAGAAATCAGTGCCCACCAGAGCCAGAAATCAGTGCCCACCAGTGTCAATAATCAGTGCCCACCAGTGTCAATAATCAGTACCCACTAGTGCCAATAATCAGTACCCACCAGTGCCAATAATCAGCGCCCACAAGTGTCAATAATCAGTGCCCACCAGTGCCAATAATCAGTGCCCACAAGTGCCAACAATCAGTGCCCACCAGTGCCAATAATCAGTGCCCACCAGTGCCAATAATCAGTGCCCACCAGTGCCAACAATCAGTGCCCACCAGTGCCAATAATCAGTGCCCACCAGTGCCATCCATCAGTGCTCATCAGTGCTACATATCAGTGCCACCTATGTGCAGAATATTAGTGCCTCCACAAGTGTCAATAATCAGTGCCCACAAGTGCCAATAATCAGTGCCCACAAGTGCCAACAATCAGTGCCCACAAGTGCCAACAATCAGTGCCCACCAGTGCCAATAATCAGTGCCCACCAGTGCCAATAATCAGCGCCCACAAGTGTCAATAATCAGTGCCCACAAGTGCCAACAATCAGTGCCCACCAGTGCCAACAATCAGTGCCCACCAGTGCCAATAATCAGTGCCCACCAGTGCCAATAATCAGTGCCCACAAGTGTCAATCAGTGCCCACAAGTGCCAACAATCAGTGCCCACCAGTGCCAATAATCAGTGCCCACCAGTGCCAATAATCAGTGCCCACCAGTGCCAATAATCAGCGCCCACAAGTGTCAATAATCAGTGCCCACAAGTGCCAACAATCAGTGCCCACCAGTGCCAATAATCAGTGCCCACCAGTGCCAATAATCAGTGCCCACCAGTGCCATCCATCAGTGCTCATCAGTGCTACATATCAGTGCCACCTATGTGCAGAATATTAGTGCCTCCTCATGAGTGCACATCAGTGAAGGAGAAAAATTA
Source organism: Rana muscosa (assembly GCA_029206835.1). Classification (NCBI taxonomy): domain Eukaryota; kingdom Metazoa; phylum Chordata; class Amphibia; order Anura; family Ranidae; genus Rana; species Rana muscosa. Next base: position 341,825,027 of record CM055122.1, read on the forward strand.
CTGATTGACAAAATTTCCTGACAGAAACTAAGAAAAACATATTTTTTTTCAAAACTTTCGGTCTTTTTTTTTTGTAAAAAAAAAAATATTCCAGTGAAGATTAAATACCAGCAACAGAAAGCTCTATTTGTGTGAAGAAAATTGTCATATCTGTACAGTGTTACATGACCGCGTAATTGTCATTCAAAGTGTGAGAGCGCTGAAAGCTGATAAATGGCTTGGGAGTGGGGGGTGGGGGTGGGGGGAGTGCCCGGTAGGTAAGTGGTTAAAGTTTTCCAAAAGTCCTGTTTAAAATATATGGATTGAAATTCGCCCCAATTCAGCTTAAATCTAACACTTGTGAGGCTCGTCATGCAACTTTGGACACATAAAGTCGCATGGCAGGTCGTGGCCCATTGAAATTGACCCAATTTATTCCATGCGCCTTAAAATCACAGCGACTTTACAAAAGGTTCCTGCACTCACTACTCTGATGCACATTTATTGCGCCAGAGAGTGTAAAAGTCGCATGGAATTGGCTCTTTGGAGGCGCTCTAGTGTGAACCGAGCATAAAACACAAAAGCAAACGTTTAATTATAGTGCAGCCTACCTGCTTGGATGTGACGGCTGCATTTGTTTTCTTGTTTAGGCTTTCTTTCTTCTATTTTCATCTGGGGATCCAGCTGGTAAGTTTGTTGTTTTTCAAAAGAAGAAGCTGTGCCTGCAAATGTATCAGTTAAAGAGATGAGATAAACCATTTACCACTGACAGGGGTGCTTAGATCAGTTTTTATTTCTGTAAAATCCTTATCCAAAAAAATTAAATAAAAAAATCTGTAACTGATTATAGAGTTTGGCTTCAAGTGATTGTAAAGTCTCAGTTTTTTGTCCCATAAAAATAACAAACATGTTCTACTTACCTGCTCTGTGTAGTGGATCCTCCTCTTCTCGGGTCCCTCTTCTGTGATCCTGGCCCCTCCCTCCTGTTGAGTGCCCCCCCACAGAAAGCAGCTTACTATGGGGGGGGGGGCACCTGTGCCATGTCACAGCTCCCTGTGTCCATTCAGCCACAGAGCCTACACCCCCTCTCTCCCCCGATTGGCTAGCTGGCCTTGATTGACGGCAGCGGCAGCCAATGAAATTTGGGGTTTGGGGTTCTTTACCGCTGTAACAAAGGTGTGTGTTGTGGAACTCACTTACCATCGCAGGCGGAGTCATCTGAGCCACAAGGAAGCCCAGCCAGAGATAATAACACATTAATTACTTTATATTCATGGGAAAAAAATGTTTTCCCACAGATGTTAAAGAGGTGCTCCGCCATCCCCAACACCCCTCCCCCCCCCCCCCCCACTCTCTTCCTCCAGAAATTAAATGTCAGCCGCTACAATCATTGGAGCTTATTGCAACAACACCGCCAGCCTGGAGTTTGCATGTTCTCCCTGTGATATGTGGGTTTTCTTTGAGTGGAAATCCCTCCAAAGTGAGGGAATCGCTGTGTTCTGTCAAAATAGCCAACCCATCAAAATCTCCAACCACATCACTCCCGGTCGCAGACTTTCGACGAGTTAGCTGTACCAGGTTTGCTTATCTGACGTGTGTTTCGTTAGATATGGGGACCCATCAGAAAGTGCCGTTTTGACGCCGCCATCTTGCTACACCCTACACTCGTCAATAGTAAGGGGGTAAAGCGGACATCTTGTTACACCCACCAGAGTTTTGCATTTTACACTTTTTGTTAACAGTAAACTGACTTTATATAGTGAAATACAGGACTTACAACTCCGTCTGACTGGCTAGATGTTGAATTTTAAAAGCTGCGGCAAGCGTGCTGATCTTACAGGTTTGTCAATCTGACAGAAGTTCGCTGCTTTTAAAATTCAACATGTAAACATTCCTACGGAGTTGTAAGTCCTGTATTTCACTATATAAACTCAGTCTACTGTTAAAAAAACGTGTAAAGTGCAAAACTCCGGTGGGTGTAACAAGATGTCCGCTTACCCCCTTCTCAGTGTATACTTACTATAGACGAGTGCGGGGTAAGCAAGATGGCGGCAACGAAACGTCACTTCCGTTACACTTTCTGACGGGTCGCCTAATCTGATGAAACACCTGCAATCAGAAGGCGGCAGCGGACATTTTGTGACACCCAGCCAAGTCTTAAGCCTCGTACACACGACCGAGTTTCTCGTCGTTAAAAACACGTCGTTTTTCTTGAAGAGATTCTTGTTAACCTTAACGAGTTTCTCGTCAAGCTTTCCATGCGTACACACTGTCAATTCCAAATCTCGTCATTGTTCTGCGCTCACGTCCAGCACGTACGACGGCAGTATAAAGGGGAAGATCGATTTCCCTGGCGCCACCCCTTGGGCTGCTTTTGCTGATCTCGTGTTACCGCGTGTGAAGTAAAAGTTTGGGAAGAGACGATTCGCGCTTTTCAGTCTTTGTGCTCTTCAGTCCGATACAGCGTGACGAATGTGCTATCTCCACTACGAAGGCTTGTTTTACCAGAAGATGCGCTCCCGTCTCATACTTGATTCTGAGCATGCGCGCTTTTTGAAGAGTCGTAAAAGCATACACACGAACCATTTTCTCGTCGCAAAACAGGCAGACGAGAAACACGAAGAGAAAATCTAGAATCCGGACGAGAAAATAGAGAGCAGGTTCTCTATTTTTCTCGTCGAGATGCACGGCAGTTTTCTCGTCGTAAAACCATACACACGAACGGTTTTCTCGACAATAAAGCTCTCTCTGCACTTTTCTTGTCGGTTTTGGACGAGAAACTCGGTCGTGTGTATGAGGCTTGACATTTCACACTCATTTTAGAAATAAAGCTTGCTTATATGCTTAAATACACTATTTTGAAACCCTGTGAGACTGTTTTGGTGTTGAATTTTGAAAGCAGCGACAAGCCGCTGTTCTGTCAGATTAGCAAACAATGTACCATGGCCGGGTGCGGGGTGTACCAAGATGGCCGCCGTAGGCTTACGACTGCAGGTTTGTGGCATTCTGTCAGATTAGCAAACAATGTACAGTGGCCGGGTGTACAAAGATGGCCGTCGCAGGCTTACGACTGCAGGTTTGTGGCATTCTGTCAGATTAGCAAACAATGTAGCGTGGCCGGGAGCAGGGTGTACCAAGATGGCCATCACAGGAATACGACTGCAGGTTTGTGGCCTTCTGGCAGATTAGCAAACAATGTAGCGTGGCCGAGAGAAGGGTGTACCAAGATGGCCATCACAGGAATACAACTGCAGGTTTGTGGCCTTCTGGCAGATTAGCAAACAATGTAGCGTGGCCGGGAGCAGGGTGTAGCAAGATGGCCATCACAGGAATACGACTGCAGGTTTGTGGCCTTCTGGCAGATTAGCAAACAACGTAGCGTGGCCGGGAGCAGGGTGTACCAAGATGGCCATCACAGGAATACGACTGCAGGTTTGTGGCCTTCTGGCAGATTAGCAAACAATGTAGCGTGGCCGGGAGCAGGGTGTACCAAGATGGCCATCACAGGAATACGACTGCAGGTTTGTGGCCTTCTGGCAGATTAGCAAACAATGTAGCGTGGCCGGGAGCAGGGTGTACCAAGATGGCCATCACAGGAATACGACTGCAGGTTTGTGGCCTTCTGGCAGATTAGCAAACAATGTAGCGTGGCCGGGAGCAGGGTGTACCAAGATGGCCATCACAGGAATACGACTGCAGGTTTGTGGCCTTCTGGCAGATTAGCAAACAATGTAGCGTGGCCGGGAGCAGGGTGTACCAAGATGGCCATCACAGGAATACGACTGCAGGTTTGTGGCCTTCTGGCAGATTAGCAAACCTGTCATATCAGCTAACAGATACAAGTCTCACAGGGTTCCAAAATAGTGTATTTAAGCCAGACATGTCCAAAGTCCAGCCCGCGGGCCAATCACGGCCCGCGTTCCGGTTTCGGACAGCCCGCCTGGTAATTTTGACATATATATCTTTTGTGGCCCCCAACGAATCCCAGAGCGTCCGGGTCCATAAAAGATATAAATGCTGGCTGCCTTGGAGGGGACGGGATGAGTGCCGTACAGGATACAGGAGAGTATTTCCTGTTTACACTGCGTCCTGTATAAAAGGAAGTCCCGTCTCCTGCGCTGCCATTGGACAACTGTTCTGTCCCTCATAGGAGGCGGGACTTTCAATTAAAAGAGGCCGCCGAGAAAAAAGGAGTTTCTCCTGTATGTCTGTCACCGCTCATCCCGCCCCCTCCCTGTCTCCTTAAGGCTGCAGATGGACATGAATCAGGCTGCACTGACGGCAATGGTGAGTCTGCATTCATGGCAATGGAGTGGGTGCTGCATTCATGGCACTTGTGAGGCTGCAGATGGGCACTAATTAGGCTGCATTGATGGGCACTGACACTTATTTTGCTTCACAGTTCTTTATTGAAAATTTTATATTTTGGATAAAGGGAGGGTTACAACCCGTGTTTTGTGCTGTTTCTAACCAATTGGGGGAGGGGTTCCCTACATTTCGCCTCCCATAGCCAAAACAGAAAGCAAGTGAAAGGAAATCCCTCCAAAGTAAAGGAATCCCCCCTAGGTCACAAGAATTAATGTCCCCCATTGGAAGATTTCCCCTCTATTACTTTTCTGGGGACAACCCATAAATTTGAGATTTTCTTTTACTTTCACTTTCGATGATAATGGTAAACAGGAGAGAAGGGGAATCTCTTTAACCACTTAAGCCCCGGACCAATATGCAGCTAAAGGACCAGGCCCCTTTTTTGCGATTCGGCACTGCGCCGCTTTAACTGACAATTGCGCGGTCGTGCGACGTGGCTCCCAAACAAAATTGGCGTCCTTTTTTTCCCACAAATAGAGCTTTCTTTTGGTGGTATTTGATCACCTCTGCGGTTTTTATTTTTTGCCCTAAAAACAAAAATAGAGCGACAATTTTGAAAAAAATTCAATATTTTTTACTTTTTGCTATAATAAATATCCCCAAAAAATATATAAAAAAACTTTTTTTTCCTCAGTTTACGCCGATACGTATTCTTCTACATATTTTTGGTGAAAAAAAAAAAAAAAATCTCAATAAGCGTTTATTGATTGGTTTGCGCAAAAGTTATAACGTCTACAAAATAGGGGATAGTTTTATGGCATTTTTTTTTTTTTTTTTTACTAGTAATGGCGGCAATCAGGGATTTTTTTTCGTGACTGCGACATTATGGCGGACACATCGGACACTTTTGACACATTTTTGGGACCATTGTCATTTTCACAGCGATCAGTGCTATAAAAATGCACTGATTACTGTGAAAATGACACTGGCGGTGAAGGGGTTAACCAGGAGGGGCGCTGTAGGGGTTAAGTGTACCCTGATGTGTGTTTCTTACTGTGGGGGGTGTGGCTTAGCGTGTGACGTCACTGATCGTCGTTTCCTCTGACAGGGAACAGATGATCAGTGACAGTCTCACTAGGAAGCACGGGGAGAGGTTTGTTTACACTTACCTCTCCCCGTTCTTCAGCTCGATCGCGGGACACCAGCGGCGATCGGGTCCGCTGTTCCTGCGGGGATGGTCACGGAGAATAGGATCGGGTCGCGAGCGCAACGCCGGCAGCATGCTCTCGCGACCCACGGCTGGGCTCTTAAAGGGGACGTACCTGTACGCCCATGTGCCCAGCCGTGCCATTCTGCCAACGTACATCGGCGTGCAGCGGTCCACAAGTGGTTAAAGGGGGGGGGGGGAGAGACAGTAATAGAAACAGACAGGGGTTCCAATCTCTCTCCACTCTATCCAGAGACTTGCCTTTAGTTATACTTTAAAGTAGAGTAAGAAAGGGTTAAAACACATTTTTTTTTCTTTTTGCCATCTGTGTCCCATTGGGAATATTTACCTTCACTTCCTGTCCCATAGCCAAAACAGGAAGTGACAGCAAATCCCACCAAAGTGAGGGAAACCCTTGGTGACCCCCCCCCCCCCACCCCATCCCCCACCAGGACTAGTGTTCCAATTTGGAAGATTTGCTCTCTATTACTTTTCTGAGGTCAACTCAAAAAATGTAGATTTGCTTTTATTTTCACTGATGAACAGGACAACTAGAGAGGATGAATCTCCCCAACGGGGGCACAGACAGCAATACAAACCTGACAGGGGTCCTAATTAGGGTTGCCACCTCATCCCTTTAAAACCGAACACATATGAATTACACGGGTTCTGTGGCTGATTAATGGGGTAATAAAACTCACTTGGTGCCTCATCTGCATTAAGTTGGCCTCAGAACCCGTGTAGTTCATATGTGTTTGGGTTTAAAGGGGTGAGGTGGCAACCCTAGTCCTATAATCCCTTTCCACTCCTTCCAAAACTAAAATAAATAAATGTGCCTTTAGTTATACTTTAACTTATTCTGTAATATTGATGAAGTTCCTTCTTATCCAGGCTGAGGAAGCTGTTTGGATAAGCAGTGAAACATCTTCAACATTACAGAACAGGTCCAGGTCAATGTGACCGACTACTACTAGACATACCGGTGGGGGAGATTTACCCAAACCGGAGCACTCAGAATCCGGTGCAGCTGTACATGGCAGCCAATCAACTTCTAACTTTGGCTTCTTCAATTAAAAAGGGACACTTAGGGCCGGTTCACACTTGTGCGATGCCAGACATCGCATGTAATTCGCAGTGCACTGCTGTTCACATTACATGCGATGTCTGTGCGGTGCGATTTCAGCCATACAGATAGTATGGCTGATATCCCACCGCATTCGGTCCAAACACGCAAAGGGCCCTTTTTCCTGTTCGGACCAGAATTGGATCACATGCGTGTTCCCACACATGCGATCCGATTCATGTCCGAACTGTCATTTGCAGTGCGATACGCGAGCTGAAATGGGGGGTGTCATTAAGATATAATGACACTTCCCAGCAGTTCACATATGGCAGTGTGAACGGCAGTGCGAGTCTGTGCAATGCAGTGGATTTGCAGGGTTCTCGCATCGCACAAGTGTGAACCGGCTCTAAAAGGTTCCTGTTTAAAAAAATAAAAATAACAAAACATGTTATACTTACCTCTACTGTGCAGCTCGTTTTGCACAGAGTGGCCCCGATCCTGGTCTTCTGGGCTCCCTCTGCGGCTGTCTCGGCTCCTCCCCGCATCAGCTAACCCCCTTCATGGGAAGCTCTCTCCCAAGGGGGTTAGCTTGCGGGCGCGCTCCCGTGATACAGCCGGCGGCCATAGGATACATTAAGGTGAAAAAAAAAAAAAAAAAACAACCTTTACAACCCCTTTAAGCTTTGACAATAAAACCTGGAAGCTGATTGGTTTCCATGCAGAGATGCACCAGAATCCCACCTGGAGAAACATGGACCTTCACAGACCTCCACCCAAAGCCCTACAATTCCAGCATGAAGAAATAACAAAATCAGTGCAATTTCCATCAAATATAATTTTATTAACGAACAAAATTGTATGAATACATTATGGCTTTCAGGTAATCTCAACCTCTTTACATGATCTTTGGATAATGCAATGTGCTTTCATACAAGAATAGACAAGACTGTGATCTTTTGTGCAAAACACTGAATGTGTATCTTTCCTTAGTAAAAGTGCTACTGTTTTCCAATTAAGGTCACTTTTTTTTTTTTTAGAATGACTTTTCTCGACAGTTCATTAGTTCATCCATCTTTTGCCTTTAAGTGGTACATTCCGGTAAATTCTAAGAGAGGTATCAACATTATTTCATAAAAAATAAAAAAAAAGTACATTCATTGCATGTTAGACATATTGCATGAAAGATATCTGCATCTTAGGAAGGATGTCCACCAAAACGTATGGAGACTCTGAGTGGACGATGCACCTTGGAGGGGCATGGAGGTGGACAGTTGTGAATATCTGGGAAGGTGATTGCAAAAATGAAATAAAATGAATGATTTGTAAATGAAGTTGTCAAAGTTCATGTTGAACTCCAGGGGAGCTTTGGAGTTGAAGTCCAGTATTTGATGCAAGACCTCTTCCAGCATTGGTGGTCTTTTTCGGTTGGATGCGACCATTCCTTTTGGTCTGGAACGTTGGCCCAAAGTTTGGGCAAGGATGAAGCTTGGCCAATGGGCTACCAGGCGAATGAGCTTATACTTGTACCTGAAAACAAAAAGTAAGGACAGGTTAGTATACAAATAATACCAAAAACACGTTCAATACTTTATACTGCCTACTAGAGGTAAGAGCTACTAGAGGGTAAAGGGTAGAGCACTACTAGAGGGTATGGGGTATTAGAGGGTAAAGGGTGGAGTGCTACTAGAGGGTATAAGGTAGAGCACTACTAGACGGTATGGGGTACTAGAGGGTAAAGGGTGGAGTGCTACTAGAGGGTATAAGGTAGAGCGCTATTAGAGGGTAAATTGCTACTAGAGGGCAAAGGGTAGAGTGCTACTAGAGGGTATGAGGTAGATCGCACAGGCCATATTTTAAGTATGTGCACTCAGAAGATCTTAAAGTAGTGGCCATTAATTATTCTTTAAGCTACTAGTTGATAGTTCTTCAAAAGATACTTACTTTGTTTAGCTCACGGGTCGGGCCTCCATCGTCAGTCCTTTGGACCTCTGGTTAAGAGCACGATGGTCGGGTCTTGACAGTTCGCCAAAGGTTGCTCCAGACAAGGCGTCATTATTACCCGCCTGGGATTTTAGGCCAGAAGGAAGAGGTCTTGGTGTCCTTTCACCTCTGTATCAACCAAGTCCAAACGGTTCAAGAATTGCTCGGTTTATCAGATATTCCTGAGAAGTCCTGTAAGGTTCTTACATCCCAAGCTGCTCCCCTTTATAGTAAGTCGGCCAATAGTTGACATAGCCAAGAACAGTGAGTCCTGATCATGCAGGTCTCTTTTGTAGGTAAGGTGGTTGACATAGCCAAGAACATTGGGTCCTGGTCATGCAGTCTCTTCTTTTGTAGGTAGGGTGAAACATCCCAGATTCCTCAAAGGAACTGGTTGGCTTCAAAGTAGATGGTTGTAAAAAAGTTGAAATTGTCCATCTAATATTAATGCTTAATCAGATTTCCAGAGTCCATGGTATAAACTTTGCATAAAGTCCTAGTCCTCATGTCTATTGTCCATTTGTAATCTGACAAGCCGATTTAAAAGTGCTACTGAGTGTTCATATAGAGAGAACCCACAACCCCCCCAAAAAAACCAACAACATTCATTTCATAATTAAGACCACAAAAAAAAAAAATGTCTACAGTATTCAAAAAGTGAACACATTGGTCTGTCACAATGTATGAAATGTTATTGCCCGATTAATAAAATCGAATTATTCTAAGGAATTGTTCTAATATATACACATGATATTGCACTGAACATCATAGATTTTATAGGTGAGATTTCTGTACATTGAAAAATATCAAAAATATTTAAATTTTTTCTACTTATTTTACACATTCAGCAATAATAATAATAATAATAATAAAAAAAAATGCTCTTAAAACCGAACAAATGGTTAACTTCCCCATGAATGCCGTTATTCCCTGAAATTTAAAGGGAACAGGCAGAACACTGTGAAAACAGCCCCCACTTATGGTAAATGGTTTCATCTGGCAATCGTTGCAGACAATTGGCATTAATGGACCGTTTCAGCGACAATCGCTTCAAAATTGTGACACCAGATTCTGGTGACAGTTCAGCAATTTTGTCCAAAATCCCATTTACTGGAAGTGGCCACTAGTACAGCAATAAACTGCTTACTTCCTGGCTACATGCAGGGCAATATGTCCTAGTTGTGTATTAAGATCTAACCATCGTATATCTCTAGTTTGGAGTTGATTATAGCATGATGTATAAAGAAATGAGAAGTTATTTCGTTATTTAACTGCCATCAAGACTTGCCTGCTATTTTCAGCACTAAATGTAGTTTTTTCGGTGACAACCTGGAATTGTCACAGCTGACCTGCCTTCCCATACCAGACACAAGCCCTCACCTTGCTACCTGTTGCATTGTACAGGACTCTGCAAAGTCAAGAAAGATTACCGTAAAGTTCTCTAGCTAACTTTCACCCTTTCATTTCAAGAGCTGATATTTTCTCACCAGAGAGCAACAAATTGATCCAAAAGTTTGTCCATAAAACTTTCCTACTCGTAGCTAGCTTTCTCAGTGCAGACGCTATTGCTATCGTAAGGATCCTTAGTGACGAGGACATTAAGTTTGGTGCTAATCTGCTCATCAGAATAAGCGGCCTTAAGGGTTTGTTTCTCGGACTGCTCAAATTCAAATTGGATTTCCTTGCCCATCTGCACTAGCTGGTCCATGGTCTTAGGGAAAGGGGGTTTGAGGAAACGCCTGATCTCTGGGTGAAGGGTGCTAATGATGAATCGGATCATGTCTTCCTCGTTGGCATCGACATAGAGCCGGTGGTAGAGGGCTCTTTTCTTCCATACAAACTGCTCTAAGGGCTCCCAACGCCTCTGGGGAAGGTCTAGGTCCCTCTTGATGGCCTCTCTTACCACTAAACGTTCGCAGTATTGCAAGAAAGACACTTTGAAGTCGTGCCAGTTTTCTATGGTCTCCTGCCTGAATTCCCACCACTTCTTGGCTGCCCCTTTTAAGTGGTTGTCTACCTGAGACAGCCAAATTTTTTCATGCCACCCGCTGCGCTTAAAATACTTTTCTAAGTTCACTAGGAAATCCCGAGGATCCTCAGACATGTTTGCATCAAACTCAGGGGGGGAGAGGAGGTCAACGGAAAGGACAACCCAGTGGTGCTGCTGGCATGACTGGGATGGCAATGCTGGGGCAGGAGGAGAGCATGGTGGGGTAGGAGCATAAGGATTAGGGTTATCAAGAACTTCCTGAGCTATTTGAGCTGCCTCTGCCTCCTTTTCCTTTGCACTTTTCTCTCCGTAAAAAGACCTTCTAGGCAGCTCTTCCTTGCCTACCATTTTTTCAAATCGGGAAAACACCCCCCTCCAAGAGTTCATCTCCCTCTTCATCCACCTCTCTAAGTTGACCAAGGTATCCTGGCATCTCATAAGGCAAGCCTTTATCGATCGCTTCCACCTCTGGATTCCCACTAACGGGGACTGATCGTTCATGTTGGCATTCAGCCTCTGCACAGACCTCTTAAACCCTTTCAGCTCGCTTTCGACTTGCCTGGAGACCCCGGACAGAATGTACACCTGCGTCTTCCTAACCCTGTCCAGCATTTCAGCTGGGCTACAAGTGCCAATCTGGAGAGCAACCGTTTGTTCGGGAAGAGGGAGAGCGGGTGCCACAACGCCGCTGAGAGCCAGGCTTGCTGCCATTTTAACGAACAATTAAAAATGTAGCCAGCAAATGACTTGCTTTCTCTTTAAAGTTTGCAAACTTTTTTTTCAAGCAAAAAACTTTAAAAAAGAAAGGCTCCTGCAGGCTCCTGCAACCCACCTCGTTCTGTTAAGCTAAGAGCATTTTCACAAATCAGCAAAAAAAATCCCTTCCCAACTAGATCTATTCAGTAAGCAGAAAATAAATTAGCAAGAATTACAAATCTCGGCTGTCAGATTTTAGCAAGAAAAAGAAAGAAAACGAGGGAATTGAAAGGCTGCCGTTGGATATCACCCAAAAGTCCAGTCTTTTCAGAACTTCCGATGCAATTTTCTGGAATCAGAAGCAATAGGAGATTAAGTCCCAAAATCTTAAGAGTGATGGAGGAGAAGATGAAGAACCCTTATGTCCAAGGGCTGGCTCAGAAGAAGTTCCGTCTGGAATCCAAAGAAGAAGAAGAAGAAGAAGGTATCGAGCAGGTAAAAGCCGCAGAAGCCTGTAGAGAAAAGTACTTTCTAGCTGTTGGCGGTTTGAGTTTGTGGGAATAGTTTGCCAGTGAGGGTATTTATACTCTATCTAGCAGAGCTAGTCTTATGAGTTATCAGCAAACCCCTTACTACGTACAAGCCGCTGATTGGTTGGAGCTTCCATCTCCTTGGAAACAGATGGCACTTCACTTCCCCCCCCCCCCCCCTCCTCCTCCTTGTGATTCAGCGAACACACCAGCTATGGAATAATGTGTAATTCCCCCTATGTGAAAAAAAAGGAGAACGCGTAATTCAGCAAGAAGCAGGAGACACATCTCCCACGCACTGTAGCGTCTTCCCCGCCTCAACCTGCCATAAAAGGTCTCATCTCTTGGTGATTGAAAGACGCCGGTCCCCCCCCCCCTTCCATTCCGCACACCTACATGAAATAAACACAACCCCCTTTGTCATTCTGAAGTGTTGGAAGGTCGTTTAATCACATTAAGGGTGTTGGGTCATAATAAAGAGGGGGGAGGAAAATTGGAGTCTTCATTAAAGTGGGTTGATTTAATAAATATGAGTATGAGACCCCCCCCCTGATGTTGTTTTTTTTTTTACTAACAAGACATATGCCTAGAGAGGGGAGGGGACCCCTCACCGAACCTTTGAATGCCGCCGGTATGTCAAAGCTTGTTGGCAGGCGATGTGTAGTTCCCACACAATTAGTGTTGCTTATATAAAAGAGGCCAATGGAGAAGACTACAAAGACTTATGAGAGGACTCAAGTCTACAGGCATACCCCACTTTTAAGTACACAATGGGACCAGAGCATGTATGTAAAACGAAAATGTGCTTAAAGTGAAACAATACCTTTTTTCACTTCTAGGGTGTAGTGGGGGTGTCAGGGGCTGTAGTGGAGGGGTCTCAGGGGCTGTAGTGGAGGGGTCTCAGGGGCTGTAGTGGAGGGGTCTCAGGGGCTGGGGCTGTAGTGGGGGTCTCAGGGGCTGTAGTGGAGGGTCTCAGGGGCTGTAGTGGAGGGTCTCAGGGGCACACTGGAACAGGGCGGGCTATGCTCTCGATGCTTCAGCTCCTTCTACTGCAGCTGCAAAATGTCTGTACAGTACTTGTGAGGCACTTTACATACACTTGCGAGTAAGGACATACCCCCGAGTGTATGTAAAGTGAGTGTACTTAAAGCGGGGTATGCCTGTATTCAGGTTATGAATCTGTCTAAGACAGGGATCTCCAAACTACAGCCCTCCAGCTTGGAGACCTCCGGTCTAAGAGGTGTAAAACTTTTTACAAAGTCATAGAGCTGCACGATTCTGGCTAAAATGAGAATCATGATTTTTTTGCTTACAAGATAGATCACCATTCTCTCACGATTCTCGTGGCGTAACATCATCCTTCACATTAAAACCCAAAAAAAATGGGCTAACTTTACTGTTTCGTTTTTTTTTTTTCTTATTCATTGAAGTGTATTTTTTCCCCAAAAATTGCATTTCAAAGACCGCTGGGCTAATACAGTGTGACATAAAATATTGCAGCAATTGCCATTTTATTCCCTAGGGTCTCTGTTAAAATATAAATAATGTTTGGGGGTTCCAAGTAATTTTCTAGCAAAAAATATTGATTTTAACTTAAAAGCGGAGTTCCACCCAAAAGTGGAACATCCGCTTTAAGCACTCCTCACCCCCTTACATGCCACATTTGGCATGTCATTTTTTTGGGGGGGGGGGGGAGTGGGGGCTTCGGTAAAAGTGGGACTTCCTGTCAGAGACAGGAGTCGCCGCCGAGGCGGCCCCTCCCTCTAGTCGATCTCCTGGGAACTGTCACATGTCCACTCGTGCATGCGCAGTGCATGCCCGGCCGTGAAGCCGAAAGCGGTCACGGGTGCCCACAGAGTGAATGGAGGCACTGGTGGAGAGGAGCGACACTCCAGGCAGCCTCATTGCTGGACCGCGGAATAGGCAAGTGTCTGTTTATTAAAAGTCAGCAGCTACACTTTTTGTAGCTGCTGACTTTTAATAAACCTAAAAAAAAGGCTGGAACCCCCCTTTAAGAAACAAGTGTCAGAAAAAGATTTAGATTTTAAAGTGGAGCTCCGCCTGAATTTTTTTTTTATTAAAAGCCAGCAGCTACAGCTACAGCAGCTGCTGACTTTTAATATGAGGACACTTACCTGTCCTGGAGTCCAGCGACGTCCGCAGCAGAGGACGAGCGATCGCTCGTCACTCTGCTGCCCCCTCCGCCATCCTCGCTGAGGGAACCAGGAAGCGAAGCCTTGCGGCTTTACTGCCCGGTTCCCTACGGCGCATGCGTGAATCGCGCTGCGCCGTTCTGATTGGTGCTCCTGTGTTCTGGGAGCCGAGTGTCACACTACGGGAAGTCTGGGGGAAGTGACGTCACTCCCGCAGATTTCCCAAAGAGAGGACTCCTGGATGTGGGTGAAAATACCTGTCTTAGACAGGTATCTTCACCCCCCTCCCCACTGAAAGGTGTCAATTGTGACACCGGAGGGGGGGAGGGTTCCGATGAGCGGAAGTTCCACTTTAGGGTGGAGCTCCACTTTAAGTAGTTAAACTTCCTGCATTTACACACAGAAGTTTGATCTAAGAAGGAAGTTAGTTACAATGTTTTATGTTGTTAAAAACTTGGCAGACTGCCCGGATATTTTCTTTACACACAGAAGTTTGATCTAAGAAGGAAGTTAGTTACAATGTTTTATGTTGTTAAAAACTTGGCAGACTGCCCGGATATTTTCTTTACACACACAGAAGTTTATCCCTTTGATCTAAGGAGGAAGCGTTAGTTACAATGTTTCCTGTTAAAAACTCAGCAGACTGCCCGGATATTTTCTTTTGACAGCTGATCAGTCTCTCCACTTGTTAGCCCCCATGTACACGGGACGCTGGTAAATGCGCGTTCAGAGGCAGTTGGACACTTTTTTCAACTGCCCCTGGACCCATTCAATGTTATCCTATGTGTCCCATGTACACACTGTCTCGTTTATTGCCGTTTTTAGGCAGTTGCGTTTAACCTCGTTTTTCCAGAAGCAAAAAAATGGGTTCAGACGCAAAAGTTTTCCACGTTTCAGACGCAAAACGCGGTACCCGGCGTTTTGCCGCATTTTCGTTTAGAAGCGTTTTTTAAAGGTGACCTATTTTTTTACATTAGAAATCTCAAAAACGATGGCAAATGATGAAAAACCATTATAAAAAAAAAACTAATTGCTTGCATTGCACTGTAGACAATCCACAAATTGTGGCAGGTGACGTGGCAAGTGGACAATCCACAACTTGTGCCAGGTGACGTGGCAAGTAGACAATCCACAACTTGTGGCAGGTGACGTATCAGGTGACGTTGCAAGTGGACAATCCACAGCTTGTGGCAGGTGATGTGGCAAGTGACACGTTAAATACAACTACACTGCTGCTCTCTCAGCTGCTGATATCACTCTGGTCTCACAAAATGACTGAAATGGTTAAAAATACAGTTTTTTGAGCTTAGGGAGGGTCTTATGATGTTTCTTAACTAAACGCTAATAGACGCAATCGCGGCAAAACGGGCGTTTTTAAACGCCGGTTTCAGCCTTTAAAAACGTGTGTTCAGCAGAGTTTGCACCGGTGTCTTGTGTGCATGGGGCCTTATATGAAAGAATCGGCAAACTCTGCATTGGAGATCGTCAGAGGGGGTTGAATCGAGATCACGATTAATTGTCTGACAAAGTCAGAACGGTTTACCTTTTGTGTACCCCAGTGAATCTTTACAGGTAAGACACCCCCCCCCCCCCCACCCTAGGGTTTGCCACCCGTCCAGGATTTCCCCCGGACAGTACTAATCTTAGAAAGTATAATTTTACTGAAAGGGTAGTCTATGCTCGGAATAACCTACCAGCAGAGGTAGTGAGACAGTCAACTGTAAATGGCTTCCAACATGCTCGGGACAAACAGATCTATAGTCAGACAACAAAGTCAATGAAAAAAATAAATAAATAAAATAAATAATAACAATAAAAACCCAAAAAACAAGGTCAATGAAAAAAAACAACAAACAAATGGAAATAAAATAAAATGGGCAGACTCGATGGACTACTTGGTCTCTTTCTGCTGTCTCTTTTCTATGTTTTTAGGTTTTAAATCATCAGACCGCCTGAAACCCGGACACTTTATTCAGACCAGACTGTGGCTCCCCAAGTAACCGAGTACCACAACCACCAAATGCACAGGTGTGCACACGGGCCGGGTGTGCCTGGGCACGCCCTCATTACCAGGGTTGCCACCTGTCAAGAGCAGTGATCTCCAAACTGAGGCCCAAGGGCCGGATGTGGCCCTTTGCTAGCCTTTATTTGGCCCTTGGGGCACTATTCCTCCCACTGACACCAATGATGGGGACACTATTCCTCCCACTGACACCAATGATGGGGACACTATTCCCCCCACTGACACCAATGATGGGGCACCATTCCTCCCACTGACACCAATGATGGGGACACTATTCCCCCCCACTGACACCAATGATGGGACACTATTCCTTCCACTGACACCAATGATGGGACACTATTCCTCCCACTGACACCAATGATGGGGACACTATTCCTCCCACTCACACCAATGATGGGGACACTATTCCTTCCACTGACACCAATGATGGGGACACTATTCCTCCCACTGACACCAATGATGGGACACTATTCCTCCCACTGACACCAATAATGGGACACTATTCCTCCCACTGACACCAATAATGGGACACTATTCCTCCCACTGACACCAATAATGGGGACACTATTCCCCCCACTGACACCAATGATGGGGACACTATTCCCCCCACTGACACCAATGATGGGGACACTATTCCCCCCACTGACACCAATGATGGGGACACTATTCCCCCCACTGACACCAATGATGGGGACACTATTCCCCCCACTGACACCAATGATGGGGACACTATTCCCCCCACTGACACCAATGATGGGGACACTATTCCCCCCACTGACACCAATGATGGGGACACTATTCCCCCCACTGACACCAATGATGGGGACACTATTCCCCCCACTGACACCAATGATGGGGACACTATTCCTTCCACTGACACCAATGATGGGGACACTATTCCTCCCACTGACACCAATGATGGGGACACTATTCCTCCCACTGACACCAATGATGGGGACACTATTCCTCCCACTGACACCAATGATGGGACACTATTGATCTTTTATTGAAAAGAATCAAGCAACCAATTTTATACAAAAGTAAAAAACAAAACCATAGTACAAAACTTCAACAGAAAACAAAGGAATACACATCCATGTTCAGAATATATACAATATATACATAATCCACTACCAAAACATTAGAAAACTATTTACATAAAGCAGCAGAGAGGGCCTAAGAGGCACAACCCATCACCTATGTACGCAGCCATTTTTCAAAAATTTTTCAAAAATACTGATAATCTAGGGTGATAAGAGACAGACAGCCACACCCAGGAAAGAGACTCCTGGCAGTCAGGGAGGCTTGAAACCCCTCCACGCCTTCAACCAAGCCCCCTGACCCCGCTTGTCTCTCTCAAGCTCCCGAATCTTCCCCACCTCATGCAAAATGTCATACACCACCACCTCAACAGGAAGGAGTTTTTGCCGAATGCTGACCTGACACCGTGCATTCCAGGTGAAATAACGGACTACTAGGCTAACTAAAAAAAGTGTATCCAAACAAAAAACTCCACCGGTATTGAATGCTCCGTACACCCACTCAGCATAACCCAGCCTGGAGAGGAAAGGGACACCGAGGGCCCGCCCCACCTGTTTGTACACCTCTATGTTAAAAGGGCAATGAAGCAGAAAATGATCCATAGTCTCCTCCTCATCTGCACACTCCTCCCGAGGACAGCTACGATCCATCCCACTGCGGAATTTCAAATTGCCCCGAACATAGAGCTTCCCATGGAAGCACAACCAGGTCAGATCCCTAAATTTAGGGGGTACTCTATCCAAATTAATCAGTCTTAACCCCGCCCTCAAAACTGGGCCCGGGCAATCCCTTAAGGCCAGTGGGTCATGAAAGACTTCGCTCAAGACTCGACTCATAAGGACTTTCCTTGGAACCGATCTGAGATCTTCAGCCGACAATCGCCACTGCCGCAGTAACTTCAGGCACGGAGCGACATAGGCTGGTAGCTGACCACGATGACCCCTGCGATTCTTCACTTGGCCACCTTCTTCACAAAGTCGTAGAAAAGGCCTAAACCAAGATCTAAATATGCCTACCCATCCAGGAGGTTCCACTGCAAGCATATTACCAATGTTAAACTTTAGAAATAGCAGTGAAAAGAAAAGAACTGGGTTGACCATACCTAAGCCACCCTCCCTCCTGGATAGGTAGGTGACATTCCTCTTGATGGGGTTCAGTCTGTTCCCCCACAGCATCTGGAAGAACACACTACTGACCCTAGCATAGAGAGACACTGGCAAGATGCAGACAAAGCTGACATACAAGAAGATCGGAATCAGGTAAGTCTTAATCAGATCAACCCTTTCCCTCATAGATAACTTCCATCTCTTCCAGCTGACCACCTTAGTATTGGCAATTTCCAGTCTGCCTTCCCAGTTTTTGAGGCCATAATCGCCGGGTCCAAATTCAATGCCTAGTATCTTAATTCTTTCCTGGGGCACTGGAAAGGTGTCCGGGAGATCAAACCCCTCACCTTCCTTTACCATCCAGAAAACTTCAGTCTTTTCCTGATCGATCTTGGAGCCTGATGCTTCAGAATACCGTGATGTCACAGAGACCACCTCCTCCGCTTCATCCGTCCCAGTGACAATCACCGACACATCGTCTGCATAGGCAACAACCCTCAATGGCGGCTCACCCGGGAGCCCCACTGGTACCCCACACAACATGCCGTTCTCTAGCCTCCTGATGAAGGGGTCGATTGCAAACACATAGAGCAGGGGACTCAGGGGACAACCCTGGCGCACTCCGGAGCCAACATCAAAGGACTGTCCAACCCAACCATTAACAAGAGGGAAGTTTTCTGCCCCCTTATACAAGACTTTCAGCCAATCGACAAAACCACCCGGCAGACCGTACTTACTAAGGAGCAACCACAGGTACTCATAGTTAACACGATCAAAAGCCTATGCCTGATCCAATGTCAGCAAATACTTTCCCCAGCCTGCAGCCCTGCACCGCTCCAAGGCCTCCCGGACAGCTAATACCGCTGTGAAGGTGCTCCTACCCTGGACCGAACAGTGCTGATGGCGAGAAAGCAAAGACTCTGCCACTGACGATAGGCGCCAGAAAAATATCTTTGCCAGTATCTTTCTATCGACATTAAGAAGGCTGATGGGGCGCCAATTCTCAATCATCGAAGGATCTTTACCCTTTGAAAGAAGAATCACAGCCGAGTGCCTCATGGAAGGGGAAAGCACCCCCTCAGCAAGGCAACTGTTAAAAACCTCTACCAAATGCGGGGCCAGAATAGACTTAAAGGCTTTGTAAAACTCAGCCGTCAAGCCATCCGGTCCAGGCGACTTTTTGATGGCAAGCTGTTCAATTGCCCTCATCACCTCTTCGACTGTGATCTCCTCTGTCAAATTCATCAATGGAACATCTCCACCATTTAGACCTGGAGTAGAGTCCAAAAAGCTTTCCATCTTGTCACGGTCAAGCTCTTTCCTCCCAAGAAGGTCGCATAAAAGGACCTCACGACCTCCAGAATCCCTGACCTGGACTTTGTCAAGGAACCTGTACTGTCCTTAAGGCCAACAACCGTTTTAACAGCTACACCTTGTTTGCAGTTCTGGTAAGGGTCAGGCGAGTGGTACTTCCCATAGTCCCTCTCCAGAACCAAAGAGGCATGCCGGTCATATTGACACTTCCTGAGAAGGAGTTTCACTTCGGAGATTGCCCCAGGATCTCCTCCTCTCGAGACAAGAATATCCAGCTTCCTCCGTAAACGTTGGTAGGTCATGTATTTATTAAACTGATTTCTATTGGCTAGGCCCCTGAAGAATCCAGCGATCCTCTTTTTGGTCAGCTCCCACCACTCAGCCTTGCTGCTACAAAAGTCCAGGATGGTCACCTGTGCCTGAAAGAATTCCTCAAAGGATTGTCTAACATGTTCTTCCTTGAGTAGAGTCGAATTTAATCTCCAGATGCCCTTGCCCCTCTGAGGGGCGTCTGAAGCATTCAGGACCACAGATAGCATACAGTGATCAGAGAACTCTACTGCCTGCACCACTGGGGGCGAGAAAGCAGAGGCCTCCTTAAAAAAAAAACCTATCTATCCTACTCTGACTATTACCACGATGAAAAGTGAACCCGCTGTAATCTGGGAGGTGCTTAATGTGCACATCCACAAGACCAGCATCCCTAACCATACTATTTAAAAAAACGCTATCATATCCCAGCCTGTCCTTGAAGTCCTTCCTGTCCTTGGGCCTAGTTACTGTATTAAAGTCACCTCCAAAGACCACTTGCCGGGATGTAAAAAGAAATGGCTTGATCCTTGTAAAAAGGCATTTCCTGTCCCACTTTGTGTGCGGCCCATAAACATTGATTAGGCGCAGGTCCTGCCCTCCCACAAGGACGTCTAAGACCATACATCTCCCAATCTCCACCTCAATAACCCGCCGGACAGTTACCATGCCGGTTTTAAACAACACCGCCACACCGCCGTAAGGCTCGGCCGCAAGAGACCAGTAAGATGGACCATACCTCCACTCTCTCTTGGCCATATGAATATCTGCCAAGGAGGTGAGCCTAGTCTCTTGCAAAAATAAAATTTCAGCATCTAATTGGCTGAACAAAAAGAAGGCCATAGA
Organism: Rana muscosa; assembly: GCA_029206835.1. Lineage (NCBI taxonomy): Eukaryota > Metazoa > Chordata > Amphibia > Anura > Ranidae > Rana > Rana muscosa. The sequence continues at coordinate 341,845,572 of CM055122.1, forward strand.
ACGAGCTCTTACTGACTTAAAAGTGGTGACAATTAATGTCGCCAGCATTAACGGAGGGGGAACCGCCATTTGGGTTATTGGGTGGATTGCTTCTTAGCTCCCCTCTGCTGCTCATCACCAGAAGCCTCTCTCTTTCTAGAGGCCGCCTCAAAGTCCATTTCGGAATCGGAACTTCTCTCAGAAGAAGCTCCGGATGAAGAAATATCCCACTTGGAGGACCTATGACGGCTGGAGACAGGAACCGGAGCTTCCCGTCCCCGTTCCGTCCTCACCGCCTGCCTCTTCCGCCTCCCAACCTTCCTTCTCTCCTCCAGGTACCGCAGGTCAGCCTCAGAGATGCCCTCATCTCTTACTTTTTTCTTTAAAGTCTTTCTAGAAGACTTCTTTACAGAGGAAGAAGCAACCTTTTTAGTACACGCTGGTGGGGGGGTGATCCCTTTAAGTCAGACTCAGGAGGGGTAGACTCCTGGGGGGTAACTGACTCGGGGGGCACAGACTTGGAAGGTTCTGACACAAGAGGAGAGGGTACAGTAGGCTGGGGGGACACAGAGACAGAAACAGAAGGAGTACTTACAGACACAGGAGGGGTGGCCACAGGAACTGGAGAGGGATCCTGAGCAGGACCGGGGGAGGGGGTCACCGCAGAGGAGGATGGTACACCAGGGGTCTCACCCTCCATCCTGTCCAGCCTTGACATGTCATCTACTACCTCCTTCTCCATATTGTGCCAGGCTTCAGGACACCTGCTGTAGGGGTGGCCAAGGCGCAGGCACAGGTTGCACCTGATCTTCCTGGTACAGTCCTTAGCCATATGACCCTGCCCCCGACACACTGAACACATCAAGGCTGAACAGGAGGAGCTCAAGTGCCCCTTTTCTCCACAGCGGTGACACAGCTTCGGCTGACCAGGGTAGAAAACAGTCATCCTATCCCTCCCTATGAAAGCTGAGGAGGGCAGGTGACGGACAACATTCCCATCCCTGGCCAACCTGACTGTTACCGACCATCCCCCAGTCCAGATGTTACGCTCATCATGGATTTTATTAGGTTTGGTCAAAACCTCCCCATAGTTCCTTAACCAGACCTCTAGATCCCGAGCAGGAACACTCTCATTGGTCAGGATAATGGTAATTTTTTTTACTGTTGACCTCTGAGAAACCGCAACTGGGACCAGACCTTCCCATTCAGGTCTTGACCTGCACCGAGCCTCATATCGCTCCCAGAACAGGTCAAGACCCTCTGGCCTGGTGAAGCTAACTGTATAGTCCCTTGTCCCAGCTACGTGTATAAAGGCATACAGGTCATTTGCACCAAAACCCATCTCCAATATCATATCTACCACTGCACGCCGTGCTGGAGGGATGGCACCACCTTCCCATTTCAGAATAACTACATTCCATCTGGGACCCCCAAGACCAGATCCTGGGGCGCTCAAAGTGGCAGCTTGTAGGGGAAAACCCCGCTTGGGAGCGGGACTACCAGGAGCAGAGTGTGCCACCTCTGCAAATGTAGGTTTCTCAGGGCCAGGGGCCCACACTGAAGTCACATTAGTCTGCACATTATCTGCATGAACAGAGTTGGTAGGATTGTCCATCACACTTGTACTGGGACCATTGTTCATCACACTTGTACTGGGACCATTGTTCATCACACCTGAACTGGGAGGATTTTTTTCAGCCACACACACATTCCCATCAGCAATAGTCACAGTTGCTGCAATACCAGTTGTCTCCTGATGCTGCACTGTAGAGCCCTCAGCAGCAGTGGGGCAAACAGCTTTGGACTCAGCCAAAGAAGGGTTAATGGGCTCTTCTGACACTTGCAGTTCATTTGCAGAAATGACATTTTTTAAATGCAAGTCTTGCTGCATTGCAGCCTCAGGAGGCACAACATTGTCATTAGGCACATTATCAGTCATGGTGCTAGATGGTACAAAAACAGTCTTATCCACAACATGGGACTTAGCAGGCTTTACCTTATCAGGTACATCATCAGTAATGTCTTCCTCATTAAACACCATCTGATTCCCCCGCATAGGAGACTCCATTACCTGGATGGCCCTTAGCATGCCTCCTGAGTCCTGGGAAGGCCTGGGGCTGCTTACCTCTCCCTGGGGGGGCAGGGGGTCAGAACTGGGGGTCTCCTCCTCCTTCACCTCCATCTTTGTCACCCTTGCAAACCTTTTGTCGTTGCAAAACTTTTCCTTAAAGGGCCCATCTCTGCCTTCCATCATGGCCACGATGGTCTCCTGATGATCCACACGGACCTTGGCCTCCGCTCTCAGCTTGTAGAGCTTGTCCCTCTCCCTGTTCAGGACCTTAATCCCGGCCACCACTCGCTCCCGAATGGCCTCCGAGCCTTCATCCTCACCAGGGGTAGAGATATCAGCTTGTGCAGAGGCAGGCAGTTCACCCGACGGCCCAGGAGATGGCTGGGAGCCTCCAGCAGGAGAGGTCATGCTGGCCTCCCCAGAAAGGGGGCCAGGGAGCTGGGAGAGATTTCACCACCACTCCCTTCTCACAGAGCAGCTTCAGAGGCACCTTCCTCCTGACACACCTGTGCTCCAATGATGGGCGGGGCACTATTCCTCCCACTGACACCAATGATGGGACACTATTCCTCCCACTGATACCAATGATGGGGCACTATTCCTCCCACTGACACCAATGATGGGGTACTATTCCTCCCACTGATACCAATGATGGGGCACTATTCCTCCCACTGACACCAATGATGGGGCACTATTCCTCCCACTGACACCAATGATGGGGCACTATTCCTCCCACTGACACCAATGATGGGGCACTATTCCTCCCACTGACACCAATGATGGGGCACTATTCCTCCCACTGACACCAATGATGGGGCACTATTCCTCCCACTGATACCAATGATGGGACACTATTCCTACTGACCACTAACCCTAAGGCAATGTTCATTCTCACAGATGCTGGGCCATCTTCTTCTTCTACCCCCACTGACCACAATCCAGCCCCCCCCCTAAAGTCTGAAGGACAGTAAACTGTCCCTTTGTTTGGAAAGTTTGGAGACCCCCTGATCTAGAGGGCTGGCTGTAGTTGTCTGTGGCACTCTCTCTGACGATGCCCAGAGCACAAATGGGAGAGAAGAGAGGACTCCATCTGCTCCTCCTGCCTGAGCCTCCATCCTCGGGTAAGTGAGCTCACCATCCACATCTGTGAATGAAGTCTCCCCCCCTCCCCCTCCGTCCGAGTGAGTGAGTGAGTACACGAAGGTAAGGGGGACTAAGAGATAAGGGGTGCTCTGCAGACTCTGATGTAAGGGGGGGGGGATTTGGGAACTCTGATGTAATTGGGGGCTTTGCTGAGCAGAAACCTCCTTACACCGGAATCCACAACGTTTCCGCTAAATAAATAAAAATTGCCATTTACTGCTAAAGCGTTTGGGTTGAAAAAAAAAAAAAAAACAACATCTGATATGGAAGCAGCTGGTCCTTGGTAATAATGTCCGAACATGACACATGGTCATAACGAGCATTATCCATCAATGTGTCTGATCATGCTTCTCACTAGACATGTGCAATTCGTTGTTTCTAATTCGTTTTTCACCAATTTAGAGAAATTAGTTAATTCCGAAATTTCCGAATTTTTCAATTTACAAATATTCAGATTTACGAATTTTTCAATTTACAAATTTTCGGATTTCCAAAATTTCGAATTTCTGAATTTTCGGAATTTTGGAATTCAGAATTTCTAAACTTCCAAAATTGGAAATTTCGAAATTGCAAAATTCGAAAATTTTACATTTGGTTGAATTCAGAATTTCTAGAATTTCCAAAAATCGGAAATTCGTTTTTTTGCTTTTTTCGGAAAATTCTTTTTTTTCGTTTTCGTTTTTTGGGGAAATTCGGAAATTCCAAATTTCCCTAATTTCCGAAAAAAGCAAAAAAAAAAACGAAAAAAAAAGAATTTTCCGAATTTCCAGAATTTCAGAAAAAAGCAAAAAACGAAAACGAAAAAAAACGAATTTATCGGCAGTGCCCATGTCTACTTCTTACTAGTCCTTGGCTCCTTGTTTCACTGTTTGGCAAATCATGAAGCCGATTTTTTGCCAAATAGAAAGGCCGTTGAAGCTCTTATATTTCATTAATGAGGGTTCCTTTTATTACAGAAGGCCATATGTGACCTAAAACTCCATCAAATCCATAGAAAGGGCCCCTGTGGGTATCAGAGTTTGGTTCTGGTTTGGTGAGGCTCAATACGCCAATCCGGCTTCACAACAAACCGCTTCTATTCATAGACTGGGTTTCCAGCTCGTAGAAGGGACACCGTGGACTGGGAAATGGGCTTTCTGTGGTCATATCTTCTTTCCCAGCCTAAAAGCTCCGGGCCGATATCACAACCCAGTACTGGGACAGGTTTGTCCAGTGCCCAGGGCAAGGATGCCGAAATGTGCCCCTAACCCTGTTTCTAATAAAGGCTGTACCAATGTGTGCCCCTTGCTTTGGCTGCCCATGGTTGGCATGGAGTGTGAATTTTCTAGGTTTCTTTCTAACTTGCTTTCTAGGGGCAAAAACACAGGTGTCAAACACAAGGCCCGCGGGCCGAATCCGGCCCTCCAGGCCATTTCATGTGGCCCTCGCACCTCTCCTGCAGCTGCAGGGGAGCTCCTCCTCCAGACCCTTACTTTCTGCTTTCAAGCAATGCATCCAGCTTCTTCCCAGCAGCAGCATAAGGTAAGGGGAGTGCACTGTGATGTAAGGGAGAGTGGGGGACTCAACTTCTGATGGTGGTGGGGGGGGGCTCTTGACCTCTAATTTAAGGGGAGGGGATGCGCTGGACATCTAATCTTACAGATACAACCGGCCCTTTTGGAGGACAATCATAATGCTGATGCGGCCCACGATGAAATCGAGTTTGACACCCCTGGGCTAGAAGGTAGTTGCGCATGCACAGTGTGTTTTCATATCCGTTGTCTGCATATGGGGTGGGGAGTGGGCATGCTGGAGCACAGAAGCTGTCAAGGCACATGAAGCCACGGTTTTCTGGTTGCTAGCCACTGATTTGGCTGTGGTGAGGGGACGTCCCCCCCACCGCTATGCCCTCCTCCCCTACTGCTGTGCCCAGGACGGCTGCCCTTCCTGCCACTGGCGATTGCATGTGGCGAGTGGAAGGTGTCCGTCCGTCCCCCCACCGATGTGTCCAGGACGGCTGCCCCTCCAACCCGCTGAAGCACAGTAGCTGTCAGGGCACATGAAGCCACGGTTTGCTGGTTGCTAGCCACTGATTTGGCAAGTGCCTGTGGTGAGGGGACGTCCCCCCCACTGCTGTGCCCTCCTCCCCTACTGCTGTTCCCAGGACGGCTGCCCGTCCTGCCCGCTGAAGCACAGTAGCTGTCAGGGCACACAAAGCCACGGTTTGCTGGTCCGCTAGCCACTGATCTGGCGAGTGCCTGTGGTGAGAGGACGTCCCCCCACCACTGTTCCCAGAACGGCTGCCCTTCCTGCCACTGGCGATTGCATGTGGTGAGGAGAAGGTGCCCCCACCCCCATTGCTATGCCCAGAACGGCTGCCCCTCCTGCCACTGGCGATTGCATGTGGTGAGGGGAAGGTGCCCCCCCCCACCGATGTGTCCAGGACCGCTGCCCCTCCTGCCCGCTGAAGCACAATAGCTGTCAGGGCACATGAAGCCATGGTTTGCTGGTTGCTAGCCACTGATCTAGCGAGTTCCTGTGGTGAGGGGAAGGTGCCCCCCCATTGCTGTGTCCAGGACGATTTCCCCTCCTGCCCCCCTGGAGCACAGTAGCTCTCAAGGCAGACATGAAGCCACGGTTTGCTGGTTGCTAGCCACTGATCTGGTGAGAGCCTGTGGTGAGGAGGTCGCCCCCCTACTGCTGTGCCCAGGGCGCCCTCCCCTCCTGCCCACCCCTTGTCCCAGTCCTGTCACTACCATTATGTTTCTAACCACAACTGATCCATCCCTACAGTAAGAGGAGAATGCTGATCAAATAATAAACATTTGTTAAATAGAACAATGTGGATTTCATTTAAATCTTCATCATTGGTTTGTGATTTGCTCGCCGTTACCAAACATTTACAGAATGATCCGGAATATTCATGGAGGCCGCAAATCCTGAATGCTTTTGTATAGAAACCTAAAAAAAATAAATAAAAAAAAACAAAAAAAAAAAAACACTGTACATCTCCTTGACTTTACCGCCCTTCCTATTATCTCATCATAAAAATATCCCCACAAATGGAAAAAAAAGAGTCAGATTAATACAAGCTGGACTCCAGTAAAAATATAAAGACTAAAAACGAACAGAGCTTCTATTCTTTATTACATCAGGGAAGGTATTTTAAAATCTGAATGTGACCTGGTACCAGCCTCTTGCAATCTCTGTACAGCAGAGCTCAGAATGGAAGAGGGAGAAGCAGCATAAGGAGTCAACCAGTTGTGTTGCACTGCTCATGCGCTGACAATTGGAGAATGCTGATAGAAGGAGAAAGCAGAGCGACAAACCCATCAGTCTGCCGCTTCACCTTTCACTGTCTCTTTTCAGTCTGGGGGAGGAAAAAGACGACATGAGGAGGAGAGGAGAAAAGAAAAGAACACAAAAACACAAGTCTCCGGAAATGAGTGTTTCTCACTGATGAGTACTTGGGGCCCCCTAGCATGAAGTAAATCTCATCTTCCAGGGCCCCTGGTTACCCCGCTGGCACGGTCTCCTCCAAAAGCCCAAGTAAACTCTGGCAGTGAGGTGACCAGTGGGGGGGGGGTAAAAATGGGGTTCATTTCCTGCTACGGGGCCCCAAGTACTCATTAGTGGGGGACACTTGCTTCCAGAGACTCTCCTAGACTTCGGTTCTATAGAGGAAACCCAACATTGTACTGAGAGAAGAGAGAGGAGCCCATTGGGGGAGGGGGGGGGGGATAAATGGCTGCACAGTACGGACTTATGAATCCCCTATGTGGACTCGTCACCCTATCCTCCTCCATATTATCCCCCTCCCCCAATAACATTCCTGGACACACCTCGGATTTCCTTTATAATCTTTTACCCTTAATTATTTTTACAGGAATAATTCCCCTCCCCCCCACCCCAAAACCATCACCGACACACTAATAATAATAATAAATATCTCCATTGCTTTGTATTGGGTATTGCCAATAATCTTATTTAAATTGATGGGAGAGGGAGGAGGAAAAAAGGGACAGGAGGGAGAAAAAGAGGAGAGAGGGGCTGACTGATCGAGACGGTAGAGAAGAGAAAGTGAGAGGAAGGTAGAGAAAGAAGGGGGGGAGAGGAGAAAAGAAAAGAAAAGAAGAATAGAGGGACAGAGAAAGATGTGAGAGAACAAACGAGGGCAGAAAGAATTAGATGAGAAAAGGGGAGAGAGAGAGAGAGAGAGAGAGAGAGAGAGAGAGAGGACAGGAGAGGAGAAAAAGGGAGAAAGGGTAAAGAGAACAGAAGAAATAAAAAGAAAATAGGAAAGGAAAAAAAAAAGAAAAGGAAAAGTAGAGAAGAGGAAAAAGGAGTAGAGAGAGGAGAGGAGGAAAAAGGAAAAAAAGAAGGAGTAGAGAGAGGAGAAGAGGAAAAAGGAAAAAAGAAGAAGGAGTAGAGAGAGGAGAAGAGGAAAAAGGAAAAAAAGAAGGAGTAGAGAGAGGAGAAGAGGAAAAAGGAAAAAAGGAGTAGAGAGAGGAGAAGAGGAAAAAAGAAAAAAGGAGTAGAGAGAGGAGAAGAGGAAAAAAGAAAAAAGGAGTAGAGAGAGGAGAAGAGGAAAAAAGGAATAGAGAGAGGAGAAGAGGAAAAAAGGAGTAGAGAGAGGAGAAGAGGAAAAAAGGAGTAGAGAGAGGAGAAGAGGAAAAAAGGAGTAGAGAGAGGAGAAGAGGAAAAAAGGAGTAGAGAGAGGAGAAGAGGAAAAAAGGAGTAGAGAGAGGAGAAGAGGAAAAAAGGAGTAGAGAGAGGAGGAGAAGAGGAAAAAGGGAGTGGAGAGAAGAGGAAAAAGGGAGTGGAGAGAAGAGGAAAAAGGGAGTGGAGAGAAGAGGAAAAAGGGAGAGGAAAAAAGGAGGAGGAGAAAAAAAGGAGAGGAAAAGGTGAGAAGAGAGGAGATGAAGAGGACAAGGAGAGGGGGCGGAAAAGTAGAGAAGAGGAGAAAAGAGAAGAGAAAAAGAGGTAAGAGGCGAGGAGAGGACGGGGAGGAAAGGAGGTCAGAGGAGAGGACGGGGAGGAAAGGAGGTGAGAGGAGAGGAGAGGACGGGGAGGAAAGGAGGTGAGAGGAGAGGAGAGGAACGGGGAGGAAAGGAGGTGAGAGGAGAGGAGAGGACGGGGAGGAAAGGAGGTAAGAGGAGGAGGAGAGGACGGGGAGGAAAGGAGGTAAGAGGAGAGGAGAGGATGGGGAGGAAAGGAGGTAAGAGGAGAGGACGGGGAGGAAAGGAGGTAAGGAGGAGAGGAGAACACGGGAAGGAAAGGAGGTAAGAGGAGAGGAGAGGACGGGGAGGAAAGGAGGTAAGAGGAGAGGAGAACACGGGAAGGAAAGGAGGTAAGAGGAGAGGAGAGGACGGGGAGGAGAGGAGAATGAGAGAAGGGAGTAATGTAATAGAGATGGGAGTGGTAGGGAGGAAAGTCATGGGGGAGAGGAGAAGAGATAAAAGATAAAGAGAGAAGAAGTCCTGATACGGAGAAATAAGAAGAGAACAAACTCAATTTGGAGAATTCTCATGTCTGTAATGTGAAGGGGACATTTTCTGGCCTCTGTTATGAGATCTCTATTTATAACGACACTGACCCCTGAATTTCTATAGACACCCCACTATAAAAGTCAGAAAACTAAATCCCCTCCCCATGAAGCCCAGACAATTCTCCACCATTGTGGAATGTAAGGATCTTCTAGGGAATGTTGTATTTCTTTGATCCTCTGCAATCGGCAGTCTTTATTATATTCCTTCGCTCTCAGCCCTGATCTCTTCCACTCTGGCTAACTAGCGGCTTTTGGCCTTATTTAGTCACCACAATTTTCCGCCTACTCACTGACTAATTTACCGCGTGACTCATGCGTTTTCACAGGCATGGCTCCCAGCCGCACCGGGCTGTACTTCCAAAGCTCCACACGCTGTGTGAGGGGGATTGTGTGATTTTCTCTCTCTCTAGCAGTAGAAGTGACAATTTGCGGCGCTCACCTTCCAGCGTTTTAGGAGTGGGATGCCAATTCTGCGTCTCATGTAAATGAGCGCCAGGAAGGTGCGGAGCGGGATTGCCCAGATAGAGAGAGGCGAAGGAAGCCTGCCTCACATCTGTTCCTATTGTAGAGGAGCAGCGAGTGGCCAGCCATGAATCCATTACCGCTGAGCCGTCATTTCATTACAATTGCAAATTATATCTTTCAAAAGGTTTTTTTTTTTCCCCTTTCTTCTTGTAGCGTTGGCGTGCGGCCCTGACTGACGGCGTTCCTTAAGAAGATGATTACAGGTGGAAGCCGCACTCACAGTCACCCGCGTCTTGCTCTGCTCTTTCTGTTTAAATTGCTTTATTTTCTTTCACCAGTGAAGTGGTCGCACCGACCCCGAGGGCCCCATCCACGCCGGCACGTTGGGTCTTTGCCGCATTTTATGTGCATTGAAATAAACAATTGTCTATTATTTATTTGACATTTTTTGCTCACACATTTTAAAATGTGTGTCTGCATTTTACTGTAATCTCCCGCCAAAAAAAAAAAAAAGTATATATTTTCTGGAAGCAGAGACCCCGGACAATAAAAAAGGTGGTAGTTGCAATTTTAATTTAAAGCGGAGGTCCACCAATTTTTTTTTTTTTTTTTTTTTTTTAAGTCAGCAGCTACAAATACTGCAGCTGCTGACTTTTAAAATAAGGACACTTACCTGTCCTGGGCGCCCGCGATGTCGGCACCCGAAGCCGATCCATCGCTTGGCTCTCAGGTGCTGCCGCCGCCATCTTCGGGAAGGGAATCAGGAAGTGAAGCGCTGTGGCTTCACTTCCTGGTTCCCTACTGCACATGCACGACTCACGCTGCGTGATCTGAATGGTCCCTGCTGTCTCCTGGGACCCGTGCGTCTCCCAGAAGACAGCAGGGGGGGGGGGGGGGGGAGAAGGCGCCGGAAGTGGCGTAGATACCCGTGGGTGGCTCAGGTATCTATGCCTGGAAGTGGGAGAAAATACCTGTATTACACAGGTATCTGCTCCCCCCTCCCCCCTGAAAGGTGCCAAATGTGACACCGGAGGGGGGGGGGGGAGGGTTCTGGAAAGCGGAAGTTCAATTTTTGGGTGGAACTCCGCTTTAAGTCAAAAAATATTTGCTCAGTTACAGTATCTGACAGAAGTAAGTACACCCCTCAGTCACATTTCTGTAAATCTTTTCATGTGACAACACTGAAGAAATTACACTTTGCTACAATGTAAAGTAGTGAGTGTACAGCTTGTATAACGGTGTAAATTTCCTCTCCCCTCAAATAACTCAACACACAGCCATTAATGTCTAAACCACTGGCAACAAAAGTCAGTACACCCCTAAGTGAAAATGTCCAAATTGGGCCCAATTAGCCATTTTCCCTCCCCGGTGTCATGTGACTCGTTAGTGTTACAAGGTCTCAGGTGTGAATGGGGAGCAGGTGTGATAAATTTGGTGTTATCGCTCTCACTCTCTCATACTGGTCACTGGAAGTACAACATGGCACCTCATGGCAAAGAACTCTCTGAGGATCTGAAGAAAAGAATTGTTGTTCTACATAAAGATGGCCGAGGCTATAAGAAGATTGCCAAGACCCTGAAACTGAGCTGCAGCACGGTGGCCAAGACCATACAGCGGTATAACAGGACAGGTTCCCCTCAAAACAGGCCTCGCCATGGTCCACCAAAGAAGTTGAGGTCACATGCTCAGCGTCGAGCCGCGATGACGCTTGCGCGGGAGACTCGGCCGCGGCACACAGCTCTTGAAGGATAGCCACCGGTATGCCGTCCCTTCAGAGCACATGTGACGGTGACATCCCCGGCTGCTCGGGGATTCATTTGGGGTCACAAAATAGATATATATATATCCAAATTACCTGTATCAAACCGAAACACGGGCCGCCATTGGCCCGCGGGCCGGACTTTGGACATGTCTGTCCTAAATGGTGTATGTGTTGGAGATATAATAAATCTTACCTGGGGGTATAATGAATAAGCATATCTGTAGGTAGAAATCACAAATGAGAGTTTACTAACGTTTTACCCGCTTGCCGACCGCGCTATAACCGAATGACGGCTACAGTGCAGCCCGCTAGTTCTGGGAAGCCATCGTATGACAGCCTCTCGTGATCACGCCGCTGAGGGGCGCTTTGTGATCACAGTGTCCTCCAGACTCAGCTGATCACAGATTGAGGTAAAGAGCCAATCAGCAGCTCTTTACCACGAGATCAGCTGTGTCCAATCGGTTATTGGCATTCCTTTCCTCACACTGACAGCATCAGAAAATGAAGAAAATTAGTGAGGACAGCCGCACTCCAATCCAACGTATATTTATTCAGGCAAAACAGGCACTACAAAAACCAGCAGAACTCAGGATACTGACGCGTTTCACACCAATTCAGTGTTTACTCATAGCTGAATAATACAAAAATGACCTCTAATAGATATAGCACTCCTAATCAGGTGAATGTTAGGCGGCCATTGATTGAGAAACAATCATGAAACAATTGTGAGACAATTGAAAAGCAGCTGTGAGCTGCCAAATACGGTGCAATTTAACACTATTCAAAGCTGGAACACAATTAGTATATGGCTACCATCAAGTGAGTGAGCAATGAGCATACATAAATAAAACCTTCTTGTGAAGGGTTCATGAGAGCTAGATCATACAAAATGTTGACCCAAATTGTGAAAAACAAAATGATAATAAATAAATGATAGAGTATGATGTCCTTCTCCGTGAACAATGCAGTATGGATGGCCGTATATGTGTGTGTGGTGACATATGATTCTTTCATTCAATGTATATGGAAGCGAATGAAAAAAAGTTAATCAAATATGTTAAAAAGAATTAATTAGATATGTGTAATATATAAATAGTGAAATTTATGGAGAGAAGAAAAGAAAATTTGTGCATGACATGCATGACATGAAAGTCCATGCGACATAAATGGCATGCACGGCGTGGAGACCCAACTAGTGTCATGCAAAGAGCTTCAATACAACAAATGTGTCTACATAATGAGATAAACTGAATGTGAAATTCGTGTGAACGCTTGTATATACAATAATGTAAAAAGTAAATGGAATATAAATGTGAATAGAATGTAATAAGAAGTAAAATTAAATAAAAAGTTAGGGAACAGCATCAGGAGAGTCGATAACCGGCTTCTCTAAAAGAGACATCTACACTGATAATCAGTGCAGCCCCACCAGTGCTGCCAATCTGTGCCCACAGGTGCTGCCCCATCAGCGCCTCCTCATCAGTGCCCCCTCATCAGTGCTCACCAATACCTCCTCATCAGTGCCCACCAGTGCCTCCTCATCAGTACCTCCTTCATCAGTGCCCACCAGTGCCACCTCATCAGTGCCCACCAGTGCCACCTCATCAGTGCCCACCAGTGCCACCACATCAGAGCCCCCCCAGTGCCACCACATCAGTGCCCCCTCATCAGTGCCCACCAGGGCCACACTTAATCAGTGCCCCCTCAGTGTCCACCAGTGCCACATCAGAGCCCACCAGTGCCACCTCATCAGTGCCCACCAGTGCCACCTCATCAGAGCCCACCAGTGCCACCTCATCAGAGCCCACCAGTGCCCCCTCAGTGCCCACCAGTGCCACATCAGAGCCCACCAGTGCCACCTCATCAGTGCCCCATCATCAGTGCCCCATCAGAGCCCACCAGTGCCACCTCATCAGTGCCCACCAGTGCCACACCAGAGCCCACCAGTGCCACCTCTTCAGTGCCACCTCATCCATGCCCACCAATGCCACCTCGGAGCCCACCAGTGCCACCTCATCAGTTAACAACAAAGCCTGGGGAATGCCCAGGAAAAAACCAAGCCTACTTACCGACCAGCTCGCAGACAAACAATTAACCTGTCTAACAGTATGCGTTAAAAACAGGGGTTTTGTCCGCACGCATTTCCAAACGCATGCGTGAGCCACAGAGCCACGCCAAGGCCCCCTGGAGTCTGTGGTCCTACACTAACTGTGAGTGTCCCCACCAGTGCCCCCTCATCAGTGCCCACCAGTGCCCCCTCATAAGTGCCCACCAGTGCCACCTCATCAGTGCCACATCGGAGCCCACCAGTGCCACCTCATCAGTGCTACCTCATCAGTGCCCACCAGTGCCCCCTCTTCAGTGCCACATCAGAGCCCACCAGTGCCACCTCATCAGTGCTACCTCATCAGTGCCACATCAGAGCCCACCAGTGCCACCTCATCAGTGCCACATCATCAGCGCCCCCTCATCAGTGCAGCCTATCAGTGAAGACGAGAAAATTACCTGTTTGCAAAAACTACGAAGATTTTTTTTTTTTCAGTCTTTTTCCATTTATTTAGCAAAAAGGTGATTAAAATACCACCAAAATAAATCTTTATTTGTGGGAAAAAAAGTGATAAAAATGTGCCCGGTATTGAAGGGGTTAAGGCGCATAGCTATGAACATCTTCCATTGAAAAGAATGGGCTACGATTCGATTAGTGTCCAATTGTCCGCCGCAATCCCGCTATAAAAGTCGCTGATCGCCGCCATTACTAGTATAAGAAAATAAACAAATCTATAAAAATTCCCTAAATATTTCCCCTATTTTGTAGACGCGATAACTTTTGCGCAAACCAATCAAAAAAAGTTTATTGGGATTTATTTTTTACCACAGAGATGTAGAAGAATTCGGATCGGAATAAATTGATGAAGAAATTAGATTTTTTATTTTTTTTATTGGATGTTTTATAGCAAAAAGTAAAAAAATATTGTTTTTTTTCAAAATTGTTTCTCTTTATTTTTTTGTTTATAGCGCAAAAAATAAAAACGGCAGAGGTGATCAAATACCACCAAAGGAAATCTCTATTTGTGGGGGGAAAAGTACATACGTTTTATTTGTGTACAGCGTCGCACGGCCGCGCAATTGTCAGTTAAAGTACCGCAGTGCCGTATAGCAAAAAAATGGTCTGGCCATTAAGGGGGGGGGGTAAATCTTCCAGGGCTGAAGTGGTTAAACTATCCATGTTTACCCCTCCCCTCCCCCAATCTACATGAGGCCCAAGAGCCTCGGCACCCCAGAATGTCATGAGATGACTCAGTATAAAGTATGGAGGGGTTAGCGCCCCTCCCCTCCCCCTCCTCTTCCTGTATAGCAGACATGACAGGAAGTGAGGGGAAATCTTCACAATGGGGACATGGACAGGCCCCAACCCTCCCCCACCCCACTGCAGAAGGTCTCGTTTGTATTGGCCGTGTGCCCGCCCCGCACATTATACATTAATGCCCCCAAATGAAAGTAATACGACCCCGGGACCATTATCTCTTACCTGTAACCATGGCAACACCACCCCCCACAGGTCCGGGCCTTCTCCTCTCCGGGTTACCGCCTACAGGGGGTCCTTCATTAGGTGTCCGCGTCACTGCCTGTCTGACGTATATATTGGCCACCGACGGGGTCCTCACAGGAGGGTGAGGAGGGCGATGACGTCATCACACGGGGACGGCCGAGGCTCCGCCCCTGCTTTGGACTAGAGAATCACCGGATGGAGAACACACCGGCCTCACCGCTTCCGGTACTGTCCTGTGAGACCTGTAAAGTCCCACCGGAACCGTCCATCACATGACGTCATACAATCCTCCATCACCAGCCTGTAATCTGTACTCCGTCACTTTCCTACAGTCCCTAGGCCCCAATCTACAGTCCCTAGGCCACGATCCATAGTCCCTAGGCCCCAATCTACAGTCCCTAGGCCACAGTCTAAAGTCCCTATAGACGCTATTCGCATTATTAATGTTCCCACCACAGACTGCTGAGGGTCAGACATCATATATCAAAGGGCCACATGTGGCCTAAAGGTTGGGCACCAGGGCCAAAGTCCATGGTATCCCCCACAGTTCATGGTATCCCCCGTAGTCCATGGTATCCCCCATAGTCCATGGTATCCCCCATAGTCCCATGGTATCCCCCATAGTCCATGGTATCCCCAGTAGTCCCATGGTATCCCCCGTAGTCCATGGTATCCCCCATAGTCCATGGTATCCCCCAGTAGTCCCATGGTATCCCCCGTAGTCCATGGTATCCCCCATAGTCCATGGTATCCCCCATAGTCCCATGGTATCCCCCATAGTCCATGGTATCCCCCATAGTCCATGGTATCCCCAGTAGTCCCATGGTATCCCCCATAGTCCATGGTATCCCCCGTAGTCCCATGGTATCCCCCATAGTCCATGGTATCCCCCGTAGTCCCATGGTATCCCCCGTAGTCCCATGGTATCTCCCATAGTCCATGGTATCCCCAGTAGTCCCATGGTATCCCCCGTAGTCCCATGGTATCCCCCATAGTCCATGGTATCACCCATAGTCCATGGTATCCCCATAGTCCATGGTATCCCCATAGTCCATGGTATCCCTCGTAGTCCCATGGTATAGTCCATGGTATCCCCCATAGTCCATGGTATCCCCCATGGTATCCCCAGTAGTCCCATGGTATCCCCCATAGTCCATGGTATCCCCAGTAGTCCATGGTATCCCCCATAGTCCATGGTATCCCCCATAGTCCATGGTATCCCCCGTAGTCCCATGGTATCCCCCATAGTATCCCCCATAGTCCATGGTATCCCCAGTAGTCCCATGGTATCCCCCATAGTCCATGGTATCCCCCAGTAGTCCCATGGTATCCCCCGTAGTCCCATGGTATCCCCCACAGTCCATGGTATCCCCCATAGTCCATGGTATCCCCCATAGTCCCATGGTATCCCCCATAGTCCATGGTATCCCCCATAGTCCCATGGTATCCCCCATAGTCCATGGTATCCCCAGTAGTCCCATGGTATCCCCCATAGTCCATGGTATCCCCCATAGTCCATGGTATCCCCAGTAGTCCCATGGTATCCCCCATAGTCCATGGTATCCCCCATAGTCCCATGGTATCCCCCATAGTCCATGGTATCCCCAGTAGTCCCATGGTATCCCCCATAGTCCATGGTATCCCCCATAGTCCATGGTATCCCCAGTAGTCCCATGGTATCCCCCGTAGTCCCATTGTAACCCACATAGTCCATGGTATCCCCCATAGTCCATGGTATCCCCCGTAGTCCATGGTATCCCCCATAGTCCATGGTATCCCCCGTAGTCCCATGGTATCCCCCATAGTCCATGGTATCCCCCATAGTCCATGGTATCCCCAGTAGTCCCATGGTATCCCCCATAGTCCATGGTATCCCCCAGTAGTCCCATGGTATCCCCCGTAGTCCCATGGTATCCCCCATAGTCCATGGTATCCCCCATAGTCCCATGGTATCCCCCATAGTCCATGGTATCCCCCATAGTCCATGGTATCCCCCGTAGTCCATGGTATCCCCCGTAGTCCCATGGTATCCCCCATAGTCCATGGTATCCCCAGTAGTCCATGGTATCCCCCATAGTCCATGGTATCCCCAGTAGTCCATGGTATCCCCAGTAGTCCATGGTATCCCCCATAGTCCATGGTATCCCCAGTAGTCCATGGTATCCCCCCTAGTCCCATGGTATCCCCCATAGTCCCATGGTATCCCCCATAGTCCATGGTATCCCCCATAGTCCATGGTATCCCCCGTAGTCCCAAGGTATCCCCCGTAGTCCCATGGTATCCCCCGTAGTCCATGGTATCCCCTGTAGTCCCATGGTATCCCCCATAGTCCATGGTATCCCCCATAGTCCATGGTATCCCCAGTAGTCCATGGTATCCCCAGTAGGCCATGGTATCCCCATAGTCCATGGTATCCCCGGTAGTCCCATGGTATCCCCCATAGTCCATGGTATCCCCAGTAGTCCCATGGTATCCCCCGTAGTCCCATGGTATCCCCCATAGTCCATGGTATCCCCCATAGTCCATGGTATCACCCATAGTCCATGGTATCCCCATAGTCCATGGTATCCCTCGTAGTCCCATGGTATAGTCCATGGTATCCCCCATAGTCCATGGTATCCCCCATAGTCCATGGTATCCCCAGTAGTCCCATGGTATCCCCCATAGTCCATGGTATCCCCCGTAGTCCCATGGTATCCCCCATAGTCCATGGTATCCCCCATAGTCCATGGTATCCCCCATAGTCCATGGTATCCCCAGTAGTCCATGGTATCCCCCATAGTCCATGGTATCCCCCGTAGTCCCATGGTATCCCCCATAGTATCCCCCATAGTCCATGGTATCCCCAGTAGTCCCATGGTATCCCCCATAGTCCATGGTATCCCCCAGTAGTCCCATGGTATCCCCCGTAGTCCCATGGTATCCCCCACAGTCCATGGTATCCCCCATAGTCCATGGTATCCCCCATAGTCCATGGTATCCCCCATAGTCCCATGGTATCCCCCATAGTCCATGGTATCCCCCATAGTCCCATGGTATCCCCCATAGTCCATGGTATCCCCAGTAGTCCCATGGTATCCCCCATAGTCCATGGTATCCCCCATAGTCCATGGTATCCCCAGTAGTCCCATGGTATCCCCCATAGTCCCATGGTATCCCCCATAGTCCATGGTATCCCCAGTAGTCCCATGGTATCCCCCATAGTCCATGGTATCCCCCATAGTCCATGGTATCCCCAGTAGTCCCATGGTATCCCCCGTAGTCCCATGGTATCCCCCATAGTCCATGGTATCCCCCATAGTCCATGGTATCCCCCATAGTCCATGGTATCCCCCGTAGTCCCATGGTATCCCCCATAGTCCATGGTATCCCCCATAGTCCATGGTATCCCCAGTAGTCCCATGGTATCCCCCATAGTCCATGGTATCCCCCAGTAGTCCCATGGTATCCCCCGTAGTCCCATGGTATCCCCCATAGTCCATGGTATCCCCCATAGTCCCATGGTATCCCCCATAGTCCATGGTATCCCCCATAGTCCATGGTATCCCCCGTAGTCCCATGGTATCCCCCATAGTCCATGGTATCCCCAGTAGTCCATGGTATCCCCCATAGTCCATGGTATCCCCAGTAGTCCATGGTATCCCCAGTAGTCCATGGTATCCCCCATAGTCCATGGTATCCCCAGTAGTCCATGGTATCCCCCCTAGTCCCATGGTATCCCCCATAGTCCCATGGTATCCCCCATAGTCCATGGTATCCCCCATAGTCCATGGTATCCCCCGTAGTCCCATGGTATCCCCCGTAGTCCCATGGTATCCCCCGTAGTCCATGGTATCCCCTGTAGTCCCATGGTA
Source organism: Rana muscosa (assembly GCA_029206835.1). NCBI lineage: Eukaryota > Metazoa > Chordata > Amphibia > Anura > Ranidae > Rana > Rana muscosa. The sequence goes on from CM055122.1 coordinate 341,863,923, forward strand.
TCCCCCATAGTCCATGGTATCCCCCATAGTCCATGGTATCCCCAGTAGGCCATGGTATCCCCATAGTCCATGGTATCCCCAGTAGTCCATGGTATCCCCCGTAGTCCCATCGTATCCCCCGTAGTCCCATGGTATCCCCCATAGTCCATGGTATCCCCAGTAGTCCCATGGTATCCCCCATAGTCCATGGTATCCCCCATAGTCCATGGTATCCCCAGTAGTCCCATGGTATCCCCCGTAGTCCCATTGTAACCCACATAGTCCATGGTATCCCCCATAGTCCATGGTATCCCCCGTAGTCCATGGTATCCCCCGTAGTCCATGGTATCCCCCATAGTCCATGGTATCCCCCGTAGTCCCATGGTATCCCCCATAGTCCATGGTATCCCCAGTAGTCCCATGGTATCCCCCATAGTCCATGGTATCCCCCAGTAGTCCCATGGTATCCCCCGTAGTCCCATGGTATCCCCCATAGTCCATGGTATCCCCCATAGTCCATGGTATCCCCCATAGTCCATGGTATCCCCCGTAGTCCATGGTATCCCCCGTAGTCCCATGGTATCCCCCATAGTCCATGGTATCCCCAGTAGTCCATGGTATCCCCCATAGTCCATGGTATCCCCAGTAGTCCATGGTATCCCCAGTAGTCCATGGTATCCCCCATAGTCCATGGTATCCCCAGTAGTCCATGGTATCCCCCCTAGTCCCATGGTATCCCCCATAGTCCCATGGTATCCCCCATAGTCCATGGTATCCCCCATAGTCCATGGTATCCCCCGTAGTCCCATGGTATCCCCCGTAGTCCATGGTATCCCCCGTAGTCCATGGTATCCCCTGTAGTCCCATGGTATCCCCCATAGTCCATGGTATCCCCCATAGTCCATGGTATCCCCAGTAGTCCATGGTATCCCCAGTAGGCCATGGTATCCCCATAGTCCATGGTATCCCCGGTAGTCCCATGGTATCCCCCATAGTCCATGGTATCCCCAGTAGTCCCATGGTATCCCCCGTAGTCCCATGGTATCCCCCATAGTCCATGGTATCCCCCATAGTCCATGGTATCACCCATAGTCCATGGTATCCCCATAGTCCATGGTATCCCTCGTAGTCCCATGGTATAGTCCATGGTATCCCCCATAGTCCATGGTATCCCCAGTAGTCCCATGGTATCCCCCATAGTCCATGGTATCCCCCGTAGTCCCATGGTATCCCCCATAGTCCATGGTATCCCCCATAGTCCATGGTATCCCCCATAGTCCATGGTATCCCCAGTAGTCCATGGTATCCCCCATAGTCCATGGTATCCCCCGTAGTCCCATGGTATCCCCCATAGTATCCCCCATAGTCCATGGTATCCCCAGTAGTCCCATGGTATCCCCCATAGTCCATGGTATCCCCCAGTAGTCCCATGGTATCCCCCGTAGTCCCATGGTAACCCCCACAGTCCATGGTATCCCCCATAGTCCATGGTATCCCCCATAGTCCATGGTATCCCCCATAGTCCCATGGTATCCCCCATAGTCCATGGTATCCCCCATAGTCCCATGGTATCCCCCATAGTCCATGGTATCCCCAGTAGTCCCATGGTATCCCCCATAGTCCATGGTATCCCCCATAGTCCATGGTATCCCCAGTAGTCCCATGGTATCCCCCATAGTCCCATGGTATCCCCCATAGTCCATGGTATCCCCAGTAGTCCCATGGTATCCCCCATAGTCCATGGTATCCCCCATAGTCCATGGTATCCCCAGTAGTCCCATGGTATCCCCCGTAGTCCCATGGTATCCCCCATAGTCCATGGTATCCCCCATAGTCCATGGTATCCCCCGTAGTCCATGGTATCCCCCATAGTCCATGGTATCCCCCGTAGTCCCATGGTATCCCCCATAGTCCATGGTATCCCCCATAGTCCATGGTAGTCCCATGGTATCCCCCATAGTCCATGGTATCCCCCAGTAGTCCCATGGTATCCCCCGTAGTCCCATGGTATCCCCCATAGTCCATGGTATCCCCCATAGTCCCATGGTATCCCCCATAGTCCATGGTATCCCCCATAGTCCATGGTATCCCCCGTAGTCCCATGGTATCCCCCATAGTCCATGGTATCCCCAGTAGTCCATGGTATCCCCCATAGTCCATGGTATCCCCAGTAGTCCATGGTATCCCCAGTAGTCCATGGTATCCCCCATAGTCCATGGTATCCCCAGTAGTCCATGGTATCCCCCCTAGTCCCATGGTATCCCCCATAGTCCCATGGTATCCCCCATAGTCCATGGTATCCCTCATAGTCCATGGTATCCCCCGTAGTCCCATGGTATCCCCCGTAGTCCCATGGTATCCCCCGTAGTCCATGGTATCCCCCGTAGTCCATGGTATCCCCTGTAGTCCCATGGTATCCCCCATAGTCCATGGTATCCCCCATAGTCCATGGTATCCCCAGTAGGCCATGGTATCCCCATAGTCCATGGTATCCCCAGTAGTCCATGGTATCCCCCGTAGTCCCATCGTATCCCCCGTAGTCCCATGGTATCCCCCATAGTCCATGGTATCCCCTGTAGTCCCATGGTATCCCCCATAGTCCATATCCTATCTCAGGAGTCAGTAAGAGAGGGTGACTACGTTCCTACATACAGGGGGATCATGGAGAATGACTGTAGCCACCATCAGATCACAGCAACAACAACAGAAAAAGGAATTTGTAGATAAGGAGGCATCTGAGAGCAATAAAAGGGGCTTTTCTGAGTTAAAAAGGAACTCTACCCTTACAATAATAACATTTTTAGATCTTGAACATTGTCTCTGGATAAAAGTACAAATAAAAGGCCACACTTCCTGGTCCAGCGTTGTGTTGCTTTTAGGGAAAGCCCTCCTCAGTTCTCTCCCGTGCCCCTCCCCAGTGCCCCCCCTCAGTTCTCTCCCGTGCCCCTCCCCAGTTCTCTCCAGTGCCCCTCCCCAGTTCTCTCCAGTGCCCCCCCCAGTTCTCTCCCGTGCCCCTCCCCAGTTCTCTACAGTGCCGTCCCCAGTTCTCTCCAGTGCCCCCCCCCAGTTCTCTCCAGTGCCCCTCTCCAGTTCTCTCCAGTGCCCCTCTCCAGTTCTCTCCCGTGCCCCTCCCCAGTTCTCTCCAGTGCCCCTCCCCAGTTCTCTCCAGTGCCCCCCCCCCAGTTCTCTCCAGTGCCCCTCTCCAGTTCTCTCCAGTGCCCCTCTCCAGTTCTCTTCAGTGCCCCTCTCCAGTTCTCTCCCGTGCCCCTCCCCAGTTCTCTCCAGTGCCCCTCCCCAGTTCTCTCCAGTGCCCCTCCCCAGTTCTCTCCAGTGCCCCTCCCCCATTCTCTCCAGTGCTCCTCTCCAGTTCTCTCCAGTGCCCCTCTCCAGTTCTCTCCCGTGCCCCTCTCCAGTTCTCTCCCGTGCCCCTCCCCAGTGCCCCCCCTCAGTTCTCTCCCGTGCCCCTCCCCAGTTCTCTCCAGTGCCCCTCCCCAGTTCTCTCCAGTGCCCCCCCTCCCCAGTTCTCTCCCGTGCCCCTCCCCAGTTCTCTACAGTGCCGTCCCCAGTTCTCTCCAGTGCCCCCCCCCCAGTTCTCTCCAGTGCCCCTCTCCAGTTCTCTCCAGTGCCCCTCTCCAGTTCTCTCCCGTGCCCCTCCCCAGTTCTCTCCAGTGCCCCTCCCCAGTTCTCTCCAGTGCCCCCCCCCCCCAGTTCTCTCCAGTGCCCCTCTCCAGTTCTCTCCAGTGCCCCTCTCCAGTTCTCTCCAGTGCCCCTCTCCAGTTCTCTCCCGTGCCCCTCCCCAGTTCTCTCCAGTGCCCCTCCCCAGTTCTCTCCAGTGCCCCTCCCCAGTTCTCTCCAGTGCCCCTCCCCCATTCTCTCCAGTGCTCCTCTCCAGTTCTCTCCAGTGCCCCTCTCCAGTTCTCTCCCGTGCCCCTCTCCAGTTCTCTCCCGTGCCCCTCCCCAGTTCTCTCCCGTGCCCCTCCCCAGTTCTCTCCGTGCCCCTCCCCTGTTCTCTCCAGTGCCCCTCTCCAGTGCCCCTCCCCAGTTCTCTCCAGTGCCGCTCCCCAGTTCTCCAGTGCCCCTCCCCAGTTCTCTCCAGTGCCCCTCTCCAGTTCTCTCCTGTGCCCCTCTCCAGTTCTCTCCTGTGCTCCTCCCCAGTTCTCCTCTCCAGTGCTCTCCCCCGTTTTCCCCTCCAGTGCTCCTCCCCAGTACTCCTCTCCAGTGCACTTCCCCAGTTCTCCTCTCGATTGCTCCCCCCAGTTCTCCTCTCCATTGCTCCCCCCAGTTCTCCTCTCCAGTGCTCCCCCCAGTTCTCCTCTCCAGTGCTCCCCCCAGTACTCCTCTCCAGTGCTCTGCCCCAGTACTCCTCTCCAGTGCTCCGCCCCAGTACTCCTCTCCAGTGCCCCCCCCCCCCCAGTTCTTCTCTCCAGTGCCGTTATCTGGAATTCATTTCCAGCACATGTGCAGACACTCTTCGGGGATCTATGGTGGGTCTACAGGACATGGCGGGTTCCCACAGTGTGTCTCCACATGCACTGCGCCCCCCACCAGTAAACTCTTTAGACATCTGCCATGTTTCTGCACATCCATGAGATCCCGTCATCTGCCTCCTGGGATGAGAGACATAGAATTCGCAGGAGAGAGTGACTGGAGACATTCCTGCGCATGCACAGGGTCCAGGTACATCATTGGCGCAGAGGTGACAATGACAGACCTAAAAAAATAAATGACTGAATATAAAGTTTTTAGTTTTTTTTGCAATTCCATTATAGGAAGGGTGGAGGAAGCAGGGGAGAGCAACAATAGAAAAAAAAGGTGTCACTTTATCCCTAATGTGTCATGTCAGGATTTATCTCATGCAGACTTGTAAAGTCACTGACAGGTCCTCTTTATTCCCACAGGAAGGTGTCATGGAGGAAGCCCTGAGGGGGGGGGGGGGGGACAGGACGACTCGGAGATCTGCAGGCGAGAGGAACTGTCATCTTTATCCCTCAGTATGGGATAGGTTGGGCTTCGGCACAGAAGATCCCACTGCAGGAGGGGTGATTACACAAAGGGTTAATGGGAGTTCAACTGAATAAACCTGTAAACTGGATTTCACCATAACGACCCGCTACAAGTACACCGATCGTGACCTACCTCTGACCTCTATCAGTAAGTGTTAGGCATGAGCCATGAGGAATACAAAGATCGTTAATGTAAAGGGGAATGTTGGAGCTGTAGGGAAGATTAGGATTACAGGGAGGGTTAGTGTTGGGATTACAGGGAAGGTTAGTGTTGGGATTACAGGGAGGGTTAGTGTTAGGATTACAGGGAGGGTTAGTGTTGGGATTACAGGGAGGGTTAGTGTTAGGATTACAGGGAGGGTTAGTGTTGGGATTACAGGGAGGGTTAGTGTTGGGATTACAGGGAGGGTTAGTGTTGGGATTACAGGGAAGGTTAGTGTTAGGATTACAGGGAGGGTTAGTGTTGGGATTACAGGGAGGGTTAGTGTTAGGATTACAGGGAGGGTTAGTGTTGGGATTACAGGGAGGGTTAGTGTTGGGATTACAGGGAGGGTTAGTGTTGGGATTACAGGGAAGGTTAGTGTTGGGATTACAGGGAAGGTTAGTGTTAGGATTACAGGGAGGGTTAGTGTTGGGATTACAGGGAGGGTTAGTGTTAGGATTACAGGGAGGGTTAGTGTTGGGATTACAGGGAGGGTTAGTGTTGGGATTACAGGGAGGGTTAGTGTTGGGATTACAGGGAAGGTTAGTGTTGGGATTACAGGGAAGGTTAGTGTTGGGGTTACAGGGAGGATTAGTGTTGGGATTACAGGGAAGGTTAGTGTTGGGATTACAGGGAAGGTTAGTGTTGGGATTACAGGGAGGGTTAGTGTTGGGATTACAGGGAAGGTTAGTGTTGGGATTACAGGGAGGGTTAGTGTTGGGATTACAGGGAGGGTTAGTGTTGGGATTACAGGGAGGGTTAGTGTTGGGATTACAGGGAGGGTTAGGCCTCGTACACACGACCGATTTTCTCGGCAAGAACCAGCAAGAAACTTGCTGGCAGAGAGGTCTTGCCGAGTAAATCGGTCGTGTGTACGCTGCTATCGGGTTTCTCGTTGAGAAAACCGACAAGAAACCTCGACGAGAAAATAGAGAACCTGCTCTCTATTTTCTCGTCGAGATTCTCCTCGGCATGTTTCTCGACGAGAAAAGTGAGTGTGTGTACACTTACCTGTCCTCCCGGAAGCCCGCGTATGTTCGAAATGAATTCGACGCATGCGCGGTAGCTTCCTAGGCATACGTAGGGTAGACCAAGATGGCGGCGACGGCATCGAATGTGACGAGCGCATGCTCGACGTAGTCTATGACGTCACCGCGTACACTCCTTTCAAAGAACCGCGGGTTCTTTGAAACGAGCGTGTGTACACTCGGCCGGGACAAGTTTCTTGTCCAAGAATCTCGTCGAAAAAAACGACATGTTTTTTTCAACGAGAATCTCGGCCGTGTGTACGAGGCCTTTGTATTAGGATTACAGGGAGGGTTAGTGTTGGGATTACAGGGAAGGTTAGTGTTGGGATTACAGGGAAGGTTAGTGTTGGGATTACAGGGAGGGTTAGTGTTGGGATTACAGGGAAGGTTAGTGTTAGGATTACAGGGAGGGTTAGTGTTAGGATTACAGGGAAGGTTAGTGTTGGGATTACAGGGAGGGTTAGTGTTAGGATTACAGGGAGGGTTAGTGTTGGGATTACAGGGAGGGTTAGTGTCGGGAATACAGGGAAGGTTAGTGTTGGGATTACAGGGAGGGTTAGTGTTGGGATTACAGGGAGGGTTAGTGTTAGGATTACAGGGAAGGTTAGTGTTAGGATTACAGGGAGGGTTAGTGTTGGGATTACAGGGAAGGTTAGTGTTGGGATTACAGGGAAGGTTAGTGTTGGGATTACAGGGAAGGTTAGTGTTAGAATTACAGGGAATGTTAGTGTTAGGATTACAGGGAGGGTTAGTGTTAGGATTACAGGGAAGGTTAGTGTTAGGATTACAGGGAAGGTTAGTGTTGGGATTACAAGGAAGGTTAGTGTTGGGATTACAGGGAAGGTTAGTGTTGGGATTACAGGGAGGGTTAGTGTTGGGATTACAGGGAGGGTTAGTGTTAGGATTACAGGGAAGGTTAGTGTTAGGATTACAGGGAGGGTTAGTGTTGGGATTACAGGGAAGGTTAGTGTTGGGATTACAGGGAAGGTTAGTGTTAGAATTACAGGGAATGTTAGTGTTAGGATTACAGGGAGGGTTAGTGTTAGGATTACAGGGAAGGTTAGTGTTAGGATTACAGGGAAGGTTAGTGTTGGGATTACAAGGAAGGTTAGTGTTGGGATTACAGGGAAGGTTAGTGTTAGGATTACAGGGAGGGTTAGTGTTAGGATTACAGGGAGGGTTAGTGTTAGGATTACAGGGAGGGTTAGTGTTGGGATTACAGGGAGGGTTAGTGTTGGGATTACAGGGAAGGTTAGTGTTGGGGTTACAGGGAAGGTTAGTGTTGGGATTACAGGGAGGGTTAGTGTTAGGATTACAGGGAGGGTTAGTGTTAGGATTACAGGGAGGGTTAGTGTTAGGATTACAGGGAAGGTTAGTGTTGGGATTACAGGGAAGGTTAGTGTTGGGATTACAGGGAAGGTTAGTGTTGGGATTACAGGGAAGGTTAGTGTTAGGATTACAGGGAGGGTTAGTGTTAGGATTACAGGGAAGGTTAGTGTTGGGATTACAGGGAAGGTTAGTGTTGGGATTACAGGGAAGGTTAGTGTTGGGATTACAGGGAAGGTTAGTGTTGGGATTACAGGGAAGGTTAGTGTTGGGATTACAGGGAAGGTTAGTGTTGGGATTACAGGGAAGGTTAGTGTTGGGATTACAGGAAGGGTTAGTGTTGGGATTACAGGGAGGGTTAGTGTTAGGATTACAGGGAGGGTTAGTGTTGGGATTACAGGGAAGGTTAGTGTTGGGATTACAGGGAGGGTTAGTGTTAGGATTACAGGGAGGGTTAGTGTTGGGATTACAGGGAAGGTTAGTGTTGGGATTACAGGGAGAGTTAGTGTTGGGATTATAGGGAGGGTTAGTGTTGGGATTACGGGGAATATTAGTGTTGGGATTACAGGGAAGATTAGTGTTGGGATTACAGGGAAGATTAGTGTTGGGATTACAGGGAAGATTAGTGTTGGGATTACAGGCAAGTGTGTCTTGCCTACAGGCAGGCATGGTGGTGGGAGTGTCATGGTCTGGGGCTGCATGAGTGCTGCCGGCACTGGGGGGCTACAGATCATTGGGGGCGCTATGAATGCCAACATGTACTGTGACATACTGAAGCAGAGCATGATCCCCTCCCTTCAGAGACTGGGCCGCAGGGTAGTATTCCAACATGATAACCACCCCAAACACACCTCCAAGATCACCACTGCCTTACTAAAGAAGCTGAGGGTGAAGGTGATGGACTGGCCAAGCATGTCTCCAGACCTAAACCCTATTGATCATCTGTGGGGGATCCTCATACGGAAGGTGGAGGAGCGCAAGGTCTCCAACATCCACCAGCTCCATGATGTCATCATGGAGGAGGGGAAGAGGACTCCAGTGACAACCTGTGAAGCTCTGGTGACCTCCATGCCCAAGAGGGTTAAGGCAGTGCTGGAAAATAATGGCGGCCACACAAAATATTGACACTTTGGGCCCAATTGGGACATTTTCACTTAGGGGTGTACTGACTTTTGTTGCCAGAGGTTTAGACATTAATGGCTGTGTGTTGAGTTATTTTGAGGGGAGAGGAAATTTACACCGTTATACAAGCTGTACACTCCTCCCCCTGTGTACACTCCTCCCCCCTGTGTACACTCCTCCCCCCTGTATACACTCCTCCCCCTGTGTACACTCCTCCCCCCCCTGTGTACACTCCTCCCCCCTGTGTACACTCCTCCCCCCTGTGTACACTCCTCCCCCCTGTATACACTCCTCCCCCTGTGTACACTCCTCCCCCCTGTGTACACTCCTCCCCCCTGTGTACACTCCTCCCCCCTGTGTACACTCCTCCCCCTGTGTACACTCCTCCCCCCTGTGTACACTCCTCCCCCTGTGTACACTCCTCCCCCCCTGTGTACACTCCTCCCCCCTGTGTACACTCCTCCCCCCTGTGTACACTCACTACTTTACATTGTAACAAAGTGTCATTTCTTCAGTGTTGTCACATGAAAAGATAGAAGAAATGTGAGGGGTGTACTTACTTTTGTGAGATACTGTACACACACATATACATAATATACAGACCCCCCCCCCCATATACATGCACACCCCACGCCGCCTTGCTTGATGCCCACCTGTGTGACTGAATGAGAACAGACTCCCCTCCCCCCGTGTCCCCGGATGGCGCCCAGAAGACGGTGAAATTTTACATAAATGAAAAATGAGAAGAACGCACGGCGGTCAGAAATAACGCCCTCTGTTATCCTTTCTAAACGTTTATTATGTAAACAGCAATATGGAGGTCAGGATCAGAAATCCTCGCTTCCGTTCACAGAAAAGGCAGCGTTGGGGGGGGGGATGGGGGGGCTCTCTGGTAATTAGGACAGATGATGATGTGACGGTGACATCTTGCTGTGAGGGCGGACAGACTGTCATCGGGAGGAAGAATAAAAAAAGGGCCATTCACAGCTTGATCCCCTCTCAGCACTCAGGACATAAAAGGCTGAGCGAGGAGGGGAGGCGAGGAGGAGGGAGACGCGGCGTTACGTCGAGCAGGAAAGAAGTCCTTATATGGGGGAGACTTCCTGACTCAGAGCAGAGAAAGACGGCGAGATGAGAAAAGGGGTTCTTAAGAGTCATCATGTTTTATATTCTGACTGAGACCAAATTGGGGGGCAGGAAGTCACATCTGCCCTAATTATCACACCACCTGATCCTGTTCTAGATGATTCGTATTTATCACCCGGGTAGTCAATGTCTATGATCCTGAATCAGATCCCAGCGGAATGTCTTCAGATTGGGATTGTTTCCGATTACCGGCGAGGACGAGTTCCTGAGTACGTCACACGCCACGCGTTATACCATCGGAATCGCACCGCAGTAAGGCTACTTTCACACTGCTAGCGCCCGAAAAATTATACCATCGCAGTAAGGCTACTTTCACACTGCTAGCGCCCGAAAAATGCAGGTAAAGCGCCGCTAAAACTAGCGGCGCTTTACCGGCGTTTTTCGGGCGCTAGCGGGGGGGGGGCGCTTTTAACCCCCGCTAGCGGCTGAATAAAGGGTTAAAAGCGCCGCTGCCCATTGATTTCAAGGGGAAGGGGCTCGTTGTGTATACACCGCTCCTAAAGCGCCTCAAAGAAGCTGCTTGCAGGACTTTTTTTGACGTCCTGCCAGCGCAGCGCCCCAGTGTGACAGCACTCAGGCTTTCACACTGGGATTGCAGATGAGGCATTTTTACAGGCGCTATATTTAGCGCTAAAACGCCTCCAGTGTGAAAGGGGTCTGAGACTGCTTTCACACTGGAGGCGCTTTACAGGCGTTTTAGCCCAAAAAAAAAGCACCTGTAAAGCGCCTCTCCTGTCACTCCAGCAGTGTGAGAGCCCGAGTGATGTCACACTGGAGCGGTGCGTTTGCGGGACGTTAAAAAAAAAAAGTCCTGCAAGCTGCATCTTTGGGGTGCTTTAGGAGCAGTGAAGAGGACCGGGCATCAGTGGAGGGGACCGGGCATCAGTGGAGAGGACCGGGCATCAGTGGAGGGGACCGGGCATCAGTGGAGAGGACCGGGCATCAGTGGAGGGGACCAGGCATCAGTGGAGGGGACCGGGCATCAGTGGAGAGGACCGGGCATCAGTGGAGGGGACCGGGCATCAGTGGAGGGGACCGGGCATCAGTGGAAAGGACCGGGCATCAGTGGAGGGGACCGGGCATCAGTGGAGAGGACCGGGCATCAGTGGAGGGGACCAGGCATCAGTGGAGAGGACCGGGCATCAGTGGAGAGGACCAGGCATCAGTGGAGGGGACCGGGCATCAGTGGAGGGGACCGGGCATCAGTGGAGGGGACCAGGCATCAGTGGAGGGGACCGGGCATCAGTGGAAAGGACCGGGCATCAGTGGAGGGGACCGGGCATCAGTGGAGAGGACCGGGCATCAGTGGAGGGGACCAGGCATCAGTGGAGAGGACCGGGCATCAGTGAAGAGGACCGGGCATTAATGGGGGGCACTGGGCATCAGTGAAGAGGACCGGGCATCAGTGGAGGAGAGCCATCAGCCTGCAGGACGTGAGATATTCTTCATTACAGGTAAGTTATGTGATTGCAGCTGTAGCAAAATAAAAGAAAACGAAACTTCATCATGCAGTCCTGGTCCCCGGGACACAATTAACCCCGCCCACCGTCCACCTAAAATCCACCCAGTGACTGGGAGGTCCTGCTCAGACTGCAAACAGTTACTGGTGTACCCCTCCTCTAATTATTCGGGGACTGCCCACTTGCAGCCTATGGTCACTATAAGGAAGGTCTTATTAAGTTGCTGCCCTTATCCAACGCTGTGCACGGGAGTCTCAGCTCTCATGGGTCTCTCCCTCTTTATTGGCTGAGACAGTCATAGCCAGCAGGGGGGGTGGGGGAGCCACGCTCTGTGTCTCTTATAGACACACAGAGGTGGCCCGGGAGCGAACATGCACAAGTGCCCCCAGAACAAGCAGCCTGCTGTGGGGGTGCTCAGCAGGAGGGAGGAGCCAGGAGGGACAGCTGGGGAACCCAAAAGAGGATCGGGGCGGCTCCAGTACAGAGAACAAGTAAGTATAACATGTTAACATATTAAAACTAAAAGATCTGAAGTTTTAGTGTCACTTTAGATGCGGTGGCTGTGCGTTCCGCCTCCTCCTAGCTCTGTGTTAGTAAATGACCTTGCCAGTCCTCTGTTCCCTGCGCTGCGTTTCGTATCCAAGCGGTGACACGTTGTAAACAGATGGTGCTCAGTACATCTCCTCTGAAGGGTGACCCAGATCTTCCAGGCCAATCACTGCACAGAGAAGTTTATTTATGAGTCAATGCAATGATGTTTACCTCACAAGGACATCACAGACGCGTCATTGGTGCATTTATACCGACGCGCTTCACATCTGTCAGTGTTATTGATAAACAAGGATTCTGCTGGGGAATTGTTATTACCATCGGCCAAAAGACCAATTTACTAATATGAGATGATGTCATGAGAAATGATCCAATCGGTGTGCCGAGTCACTGCCGGGAAGTCCCGGAATAGCACACCGTCCAGCCGCAGGACTTCGGAACGTGTCGGCCGATGATACTCGGTGATCACAGCGCATTGTGCCAAAGATGTAGACGTGACAACATTGTGTGGAATGCGGAGGGTGGTACAAAGGGATGTGGGTGACCCCCTCCCCCGGGCCAGTTCTGACATTTCTCTCCTACGTGTAAAAATTCAGCATTTTTAGCTAGAAAATGACCCCCCAAAAAAACCCCAAACATTTTATGTATAGTATGTCACAAAAGTAAGTACACCCCCCAGTCACATTTGTGTAAATCTTTTCATGTGACAACACTGAAGAAATGACACTTTGCTACAATGTAAAGTAGTGAGTGTACACAGGGGGGAGGAGTGTACACAGGGGGGAGGAGTGTACACAGGGGGGAGGAGTGTACAGCTTGTATAACGGTGTAAATTTCCTCTCCCCTCAAAATAACTCAACACACAGCCATTAATGTCTAAACCGCTGGCAACAAAAGTCAGTACACCCCTAAGTGAAAATGTCCAAATTGGGCCCAATTAGCCATTTTCCCTCCCCGGTGTCATGTGACTCGTTAGTGTTACAAGGTCTCAGGTGTGAATGGGGAGCAGGTGTGTTAAATTTGGTGTTATCGCTCTCACTCTCTCATACTGGTCACTGGAAGTACAACATGGCACCTCATGGCAAAGAACTCTCTGAGGATCTGAAGAAAAGAATTGTTTCTCTACATAAAGATGGGCGGGGCTATAAGAAGATTGCCAAGACCCTGAAACTGATCTGCAGCACGGTGGCCAAGACCATCCAGCGGTATAACAGGACAGGTTCCCCTCAGAACAGGCCTCGCCATGGTCCACCAAAGAAGTTGAGGTCACGTGCTCAGCGTCATATCCAGAGGTTGTCTTTGGGAAATAGACGTATGAGTGCTGCCAGCATTGCTGCAGAGGGTGAAGGGGTGGGGGAGGGGTCAGCCTGTCAGCGCTCAGACCATACGCCGCACACTGCATCAAATTGGTCTGCATGGCTGTCGTCCCAGAAGGAAGCCTCTTCTAAAGATGATTCACAAGAAAGAGCCGCAAACAGTTTTCTGAAGACAAGCAGACTAAGGACATGGATTACTGGAACCATGTCCTGTGGTCTGATGAGACCAAGATAAACGTATTTGGGTCAGATGGTGACAAGTGTGTGTGCCGGTGTCTTGTCGACCTAGTTCCCCTATCGATATGGTTCCGAGCTCGACTGTGCATGCGCACTCGGAACACACGGGAATCTATGAACATCTACAGCTGTTCGTCAGCTGTAGACGCGCTCGCTCCCGAGGATACACGCTGCGCAGAAAGCGGCGGGGGCGGAGACTGGGACATGTCGCTCTATAGGGCGAGTGTTGTACATATAAATCTCTAGGCTTGCCGTCTAACATTGCAGGGAGTGCACACTCACTGATCCGCCCCTTGCTGTACAGAGCGGCGTGTCAACCGGCCATCAACTTGTTTAATGCCGCCCTATAGAGCGGCGTGTCCCAGTCTCCGCCCCGCCGCTTTCTTGTCCAGCTGGTTTCCGGGACCGGTGGGACAAAGAACAAGGCCACCTTGATCAGGGAGCTGGCCGAGATGGATCAGAGGGATGGTGATGCAGGACCCCGGTCAGTTGAAGATTTGTTTCAGCAACGAGTTCGACAGCGGTTGGCATTATATGGTGCTAACCCATCAGAGACCGCCATACAGAATGCCATTAGAGACATCCTGCTGCAGGATGAGCGACAAGAGAAAGAACTAGAGCGACAAGAGGGAGAACGAGAACGACAAGAGAGAGAACTAGAGCGGCAACATGAGCAGAGAATGGCGGAAATACGCCAATCGGAGACAACACCTAAAGATGCAGCGCCTTTCCGTAAGTTGCCCTTTCGGGCATTCAAACTATTTAAGGAAGGAGAGGAGGAAATTGAAGCGTTCCTGCAGGACTTTGAGAGACTATGCCAGATACATGAAGTACTGCCCCAAGATTGGGTCGCCTTACTGGCAAGTAATTTAACGGGCAGAGCGGTGGATGCGTATCGGGCCCTGGAGGATGAGGACGCTAAAGACTATGACCGGGTAAAAGAAGCTCTGCTAGCCCGATTTGCCACTACACCCAAATCCAGCCGGATTAAGTTTCGAGAATCCCAGAAACAAACCCACATACTGTAACATACGTGGAGTGGGCACATCGTCTGCAGCGAAACCTTAAGGGCTGGTTCCAGGGAAGCCACGCTCATACCATAGAGGACATCACCCAGCTAGTACTCTTAGAACAGTTCTTTAACCACACCCCTCCGGTACTACGGGATTGGGTGCGAGATAAGCAACCACGGACTGTACAGCAAGCGGCTACTTTGGCCGATGAATATCTGGACTCTCGAAGGCCAGGCGGAAGCGAGCGCTATCCACTATCTCGGCCCAGTTTATCAGCCTCCAACCCAACTTCAGCACCAACCCCAGCGGCCACTTATCCTCGGCAGCCCAGGTTCAACTCCCAGGACTACTCACAACCCATCAGGTGTTTCGGATGTAAACAGCTAGGGCACAAAAAGCCAGACTGTCTGTTGAATCCAGTCCCAGTCATGGAGACAGCCAGCAAGGGGGAGCCCCCGCACACCCATGCCTGCGGCCCACTGCGTTGAGGAGGAAGAACATTGGGGCGTCCTACATGAGGCTGATCCAATACAAGCAGTCTATTTTTGGAAAGATACAGAGCGTTGTCTCGTTCTTCTGGAAGGATTAATCCTATGGGAAGTGGTCGCCTGACTGTGGAGGATCGGCAGTGAATGTGTGTCCAGGAGAGGGAATATCTTAAAACGGCGTTTAACCCCTTTCATATTTGGGGTGCCGTTACACAACCAAAAGCATAAATGTATTTTATTGGGATTTTATGTGATAGACCAACACAAGGTGTCACATAATTGTGAAGTGGAAGGAAAATGATAAATGATACAAATGAATATGTGAAAAGTGTGGGGGGGGCATTTGTATTCAGCCCCTTTTACTCTGATACCCCTAACTAAAATCTAGTGGAACCAATTGCCTTCAGAAGTCACCTAATTAGTAAATAGAGTCGATGACACCGATGATGTGAGACCATTCCTCCCAAAGACACCAAGGATAGGGCACAATTCCTACTAAAGACACCAAGGATAGGGCACAATTCCTACTAAAGACACCAAGGATAGGGCACAATTCCTACTAAAGACACCAAGGATAGGGCACAATTCCTACTAAAGACACCAAGGATAGGGCACAATTCCTACTAAAGACACCAAGGATAGGGCACAATTCCTACTAAAGACACCAAGGATAGGGCACAATTCCTACTAAAGACACCAAGGATAGGGCACAATTCCTCTCACCGACACAAAAAATGGGGCTTTGTTTTCTCCAACTGTTGCTGAGACTTCTTCTACTCCCGATGGCCACAGTCTGGCTCCCCCAAACGTCTTAAGGACAGTAAACTGGCCCCTTTGTATGGAAAGTTTGGAGACTCCTGCCCTAGAGAATAAAATGTTACTAGTTCTAATTTTTGAATGTTGCACAACACACAACATTAGTGCAACTGTTTAGGAAAGGCAAAGTTTTAGTAAAAAAAAATGCAATAAAGTGGTTATAAAGGCTGAAGGATTCTCTGCATGAAGGTAAAGAAAAACTTCTGTTTGTACTGCTCCCTCACAGCCCCCCCCCCCAACACTCACGTGAGCCCTCTCTCCATCCAGCAATGTGCTTGAGAGACTCGGCTGTCCCGGGACTCCCTCTCTTCGTTGGCTGAGACAGCCATTGGCTCCTACTGCTGTCAATCACAGCCAGTAAGCCGAGTGGCTGGGGGTTCGGGTTTCACCCCCCTACCCTGGCACTCTAGGCAACTGCCTAAAGATGAGTTCCGCCTGGGGGGAAAACATTTTTTAAAGTCAGCAGCCACAAATACTGTCACTGCTGACTTTTACTATATGAAAACCTACCTGTCCGGGGAGCCCACGATGTCGGCACTCCAGCTGATTTTCAGATCGGCTGTTAGGTGCCACCGCCGCCGCCGTCATTCATTGTTTGGGAAACCGGCAATGAAGCCTTCTGGCTTCACAGCTGGTTCCCTACTGCGCATGCCTGAAGTGCGCTGTGCTTTCTAACTGGCCCGGCGGCGGAGGAAGGAGAAGAGGGAGCTGAACTTCCAAGGGACAGCACCGCGGTGCAGTCTCCCGGAAGTGGGGAAGGGTGCCTGTCAAAAACAGGTACCCCGTCCCCCCTGAAAGGTGCCAAATGTGGCACCGGAGGGGGGGGAGGGAGCAGATAAGCGGAAGTTCCACTTTTTGGGCGGAACTCCACTTTAAAGGGGTTGTAAAGGTACAAGTTTTTCCATATTAATGCATTCTATGCATTAAGGGAAAAAAACATCTGAGGATTAGCGCAACCCCCCGAGCCCTTGTTTACTTACCTGACCCCTCGAAAATCTCGTGCTGTGAACGCGCTGGCTTCTCGGCTGGGCTTCTCTGGTCATTCATTGGTTGATTGAAAGCAGCGCAGCCATTGGCTCGCGCTGCTGTCAATCACATCCAATGACGCGGCGTGCCGGGGGCGGGGCCGAGTGATACGGTGAGCGGCTATAGCCGCCGGCTGTATCACGAGAGTGCATCCGCAAGAACTCACCACCATGCGAGCTTGCCTGAAGGTGGTGAATTATTGCGGGGAGGAGCCGAGACAGCTGCCGAGGGACCCCAGAAGACGAGGATCAGGGCCACTCTGTGCAAAACGAGCTGCACAGTGGAGGTAAGTATAACATGTTTGTTATTTTTATTTTTTTTATTTGCCTTTAGTGTTCCTTTAAGCCTTCTTATGGTAGTGCCGGCCTCGATGATTTCATCTGACTCTGTATATATGTATAGCGGACCTCACTCTCCCTCTCCGCTTCTATCGCCTAGTTGGCTGGTGTTGTCTAGGGGTACCTGGGAGAGGAGAGTGCAGGAACACTACGCCAAGCTCTCACCTCGTATGTATATGAGGGTTGAGCCAAGTCACTTGAATTACCTCCGGGTCTGTTCTCTGCATACGAAGCTTCCCCTTGTTCCGTGGAGATGTGTCTGCCAGTAACAGAGCCCCACACCAATTAAAAGTCCAACACTCTTTTATTTCTCCATTGCAGGGTGAACATAATGGTTGAACTTTCAGTAACAGACAGACAGGGGTGTGGGTACGAGTAGGCCCAGGCACAAATGAACTCTCCTATTCCTTTGCAAGCGAATAGGCCTGGCGCACGGTCTCTGCCACCGACCGTGAGATTGGTCGCTGCCACCGACCGGATGAACTGTTGAGGCCCCTGCCACAGGCCTAATAGCAGGTCTCTGCCATCGACCTGAGTTTACTAGTTGGACCGCTGCCACCGGTCATAGAACATGAACCACCTTCCTCTATGAACTTGGCCCCTGTTCGGGAAAGATATCCCTCCGGGCGTTCTCCAGAGGTACACCAGGCACTGGCAATATGCTGCACCAGGTCTTCGGATGAGTCCCTCCTCCGGTCCCTTACGCCTCTGGATTCGGGTGCCCCACTCCCGGGGCCCCCTAGGACAATCCCTCCCTCGCGGGAACCAGCGGAAGGTACTGGGCCCCTGGCCTCCGGCTGAGTACCTTACCCCAGACTGAAGGTGTCTGGGATGGAACACGAACTCCAAGTGTCCAGGCCTAGGCCGCCTGGACACCGACCGCGGACAGCAGCCCTCAGGCTGAAGGTGCCTGGGACTTGAACCTCGTGGGGAAGATGTCCGCCCCCTTTATACCCTCCCCCAGCAAGCACTGCGGGTTCCCCGCCCCGCCGTACAACTACTGCGAGAGGTCACAAAGGCTTACGGCACTGCAGCGATGGTTCAACCCCGGCCCAAAGTGACAGCTCCACCTGCTGGGCCGCAGGGAACTAGACATCACTGATGTCTTCACCAGATTTAAACACTCTGAAAAGTACATACCCGCTACATATGGAAATATATATTTTCTGTTTTTTAACTCTATACTTATATTACAAATAGTGACTGTACATTTTGTTTTTATGTTTGTTTGTATGCTAGCATGAAGAAGGAGGCGGCTTATCCCCCGAAACGCGTCGGCTAGATTTGTACACTTGTTGTTTTCAGTAAACAAATGTAATCCTTCCATCGGGTGTGGCGGGCGCTTCTGTCTCCCTATTAAATGGCAATTTTCATTAAAAAAACGGATTTTGGTAAAACTTTCCAGCAAACTCCCAGACAGAGACGCTGTTTTATTTTGTCTCTTCTGGTCTTCAAGGGACCTTGGGGATGCCTGGAGCCCCTCCCCCCTCTATTCATCTTCTTCTATGTCTGACATGTACCCTGATTTCCCGACAATCCATAGCAGACATTCAGGACAATGGAGACAATCTCGTACGTGGTTTATTGTTACATTGTACATAATCACCTGTCAGCATGTTGCTTGGCAATCATCTCTTCAACCCCCCCCCCACCCCCCCCAGCCGCTATTATGTACTCTGTGATAATATGTTTATCTTATTATGTCTATTCATAGACCTTCAATCAGCTTTACCCAACCAGACAAATGTTCTGTATATGAAAAATATATCCTTTTATATTATTATACAGGGGGTTGGTTATATTTGCATCAGAAATGCTTCTCTCCTCATACAAGTCTCAAGCGTCGTACACACGACCCCGTTTTCTCGGCAAGAAACCTGTTGGGAGACCTTTTTGCCGTGAAACCCGTTCCTGTGTATGGTTTCTCGTTGTGAAAACTGCCGGGAATCTCGACGAGAAAAATAGAGAACCCGCTCTCTATTTTTCTCGTCGTAATTCCCGTCGGACTATTTCTCACCGCGAAAACCGGTCGTCCTGTATGCTTACCTGTCCGAGGTAAGCCCGCGCATGCTCGATAAGACTTCGACGCATGCGCGGTAGCATACAAGGTTAGTGTGGGGTGTATCAAGATGGCGGCGACGGCATCGAATGTGACGAGCACCGGCTCGTTGTAGTCGATGACGTCACCGCGTTCTTGCCATTCAAAAGAACGGCGGTTCTTTTGAATGGCCGTCTGTACACAGGGCTTGGCAAGGGAAACTTGCCAGGAATCCTGTCAGGAAAACCGACGGTTTTCAGCCCTGTACACATGGGCGGGAATCCCGTCTGTTTGAAAACCGTTGGTTTTCCTGACGGGATTCGCCGCCAGCAGATAAAGGCACATTGAGGAAGATTTCTGCCAGATCCATGCATCGGATCAAGAGAGCAGCTGCTAAAACACCATTACATAGCAGCAAACAGATATTTGAAAGCTGCTGGTGCCTCTGGAGTCCCAGACATGAAGGTGTAGAGTCCTCCAGAGTCTTGCAACTGTGCATAAACCTTCCATTCGGCCACCACTAACCAATGCTCACAAGCAGAAACGGCTGCATTGGGCAGAAAAATACATGAAGACTAGGGATGAGCTTGGTGTTCGAGTCGAACATAGGTTCGACTCGAACATCGGCTGTTCGCGTGTTCGGCGAACAACGAACGATTTGGGCGGATCGCGCCAAATTCGAGTGACGCGAACGGCCCACAATACACTGCGCCATCGCAGTGTAATCCCGGCGCTGTGATTGGCCAAGCATGCACTGTGACCCTGCATGCTTGGCCAATCACAGCGCCGGCAGCGAGGAGAGCAATGATTGGCCACAGGCAGGATGCCTGTGGCCAATTATAGCTGAGGGGGTTTAGTACACGCCCCACACTATAAAAGGCCGCCAGCGCGGCGGCCTCGTGTAGTGTGTTCCGGAGCAGGGAAAGTGAAGGATAGGCAGGGACAGTGTCAAATCCATTCTTTGCCAAACCTTGTGTGTAGGGACAGAGAAGGATAGGCAGGGAGAGTGTCAGTGTCATATTCTTTGCTAAACCTTGTGTGCAGGGAGAGAGAAGGATAGGCAGGGAGAGTGTCAGTGTCATATACTTTGATAAACCTTGTGTGCAGGGAGAGAGAAGGATAGGCAGGGGACAGTGTCAGTGTCATATTCTTTGCTAAACCTTGTTTGTAGGGAGAGAGAAGGATAGGCAGGGAGAGTGTCAGTGTCATATACTTTGATAAACCTTGTGTGCAGGGAGAGAGAAGGATAGGCAGGGGACAGTGTCAGTGTCATATTCTTTGCTAAACCTTGTGTGCAGGGAGAGAGAAGGATAGGCAGGGGACAGTGTCAGTGTCATTGTTGCTAAGCCTCCTGCACATTATACACCTGAAGGTAGCCCGTATTGCTGCTTTTTCCTGGTGTGTTACACCAACAGGATTTTGCGGTACTTACAGCGGGCGGAGTGTGCCTCCTGATCATATTACACCTGAACTTAGCCTGTATTGCTTCTTTTTCCTGGTGTGTTACACCAACAGGATTTTGCGGCACTTACAGCGGGCGGAGTGTACCTCCTGACCATATTACACCTGAACTTAGCCTGTATTGCTGCTTTTTCCTGGTGTGTTACACCAACAGGATTTTGCGGCACTTACAGCGGGCGGAGTGTGCCTCCTGACCATATTACACCTGAACTTAGCCTGTATTTCTGGTTTTCCCATTTCCCTGCAGGCCATTAGAATGTCTGGAAGGCAAACAAGGAGAGGCAGACAGTCAGGAGCCAATAAAAGAGGGCAAGCAGGCTCTGTGTCTAGAGACAACAGTGCTGGTCGTGGACGCGGTGCATCGCCATCAGCACGTGGCCATGGGACACGCTTGTCCTTCTTTTCGGCAGCTGGACGCGTTGAGCCGCATCATGCCGAAGACTTGGTAGAGTGGATGACCAAGCCCTCCTCATCCTCCTCATCCTCTCTCACCCAGGCTCAGGGTACTGGCAAAGCAGCTGCCAAAGCGTCCTCTTCCCTGGTATCAATGTCATCATCAGTCACTCCTTCCCTAGACCAACCATGTCCTCCTGAGGAGTCCCCCGAACTGTTTGAGCACAGTGTTGGGTACATGCTCCAGGAGGATGCCCAGCGTTTCGAAGGGTCTGATGATGATACCCAGCTAGAGGAAGGCAGTAGCGTGAGAGCAGAGAGAGGGGATGCTCAAGAAGGACACCAATCTGGCAGTCATGTTCCAGCAGCTGCAGCATACTGCCAGATTGGCTCCAGTGATGAGGAGGGAGGGGATGATGAGGTCACTGACTCCACGTGGGTGCCTAATAGGAGAGAGGAGGAGGAGGAGGATGAGGAGGAGGCACATCTCCAACGAGGCAGGATGCCCTCGGGGGGCCAGAGTAAGGGCGCTGCCTCTGCCCGTTATTCAAAAAGTTCTTTGGTGTGGGCCTTTTTTGAGTCGAGTGCATCAGATCGCACAGCTGCTGTTTGCAACATATGTCTCAAGCGTATATCGCGTGGCCAAAACATCACCCGCTTGGGCACCACATGCTTGACCAGACATATGTTGACCTGCCATGCAGCTCGTTGGCAAGCCTACCTTAAAGACCCACACCAAAGAAGAAAGCGGACCTCTTCTTGCACCGCATCAGCTGGAATCTCCAACCCCACTATACCTTCAGTCCTCTCTGAAACCTGCTCTGAGAGGAATGAAGGTGTAGAATTAGGTGTGTCACAGCCAAGTACTTGCGGGCACTCTGCTAGCAGTACACCGACGTCCGATTCTAGCAGGCAAATTTCCCTGCCCCAGCTGCTGGACCGTCGAAAGAAGTTCACTCCCAGCCATCCACATGCCCAGCGGTTGAATGCTAGCTTGGCTAAATTGCTAGTGCTTCAACTGCTGCCTTTTCAGTTGGTAGACTCGGCCACCTTCCGTGAGTTTGTGCAATGTGCGGTTCCTCAGTGGCAGGTTCCCAAACGCCACTTTTTCTCACGGAAGGCGATTCCGGCTCTCTACCGGCATGTGGAAGGCAATGTCTTGGCCTCGCTGAACAGGGCGGTCAGCGGTAAGATGCATATTACCGCTGACTCATGGTCCAGCAGGCATGGACAGGGACGTTACCTTTCTTTCACGGCCCATTGGGTCACTCTTTTGGCAGCTGGGAAGGATGCAGGACAAGGTGCAGTAGTGTTGGAGGTTGTTCCACCGCCACGCCTCCAAAATGCTAATACTGGTTGTGACACACCTCTGTCCTCCACCCCCTCCTCTTCTTCTTCCTCCGTGGCCTCTTCCTGTGCTTTGTCCTCGGAACCAGCGGTGCTCCGTAGGCGTTCAAGGGGCTACGCAAGTACGCAGGCAAAAAGATGCCATGCATATGTGCTTGCGCTGGTGTGTTTGGGGGACAGGAGCCACACTGGGGCAGAGGTTCTGTCTGCTCTGCAGGGGCAGGCCGAGAGGTGGTTGACGCCACGCCAGCTTAAGCCAGGAATGGTAGTTTGCGACAATGGCACCAACCTCCTCTCCGCTCTCCGACAGGGACAACTGACCCATGTGCCCTGTGTGGCTCACGTCCTTAACCTGGTGGTGCAGCGGTTCTTGGGCAGGTACCCGGGCTTACAGGATGTCCTGAGGCAGGCCAGGAAAGTCTGTGTGCATTTCCGCAGATCTTATAATGCCAGTGCTCGCCTGGCTGAGCTGCAAATAGAGTTGAACCTGCCCAAGAACCGCCTTATATGTGACATGCCCACCAGGTGGAACTCAACGTTGGCCATGCTGCAGCGGCTGCACACGCAGCAGAGGGCCATCAATGAGTACCTGTGCGACTATGGCACCAGGACAGGGTCAGGGGAGCTCGGGTTTTTTTCACCACGCCAGTGGGGCATGATCAGGAATGCATGCACTGTCCTGGCACCATTTGAGGAGGCCACAAGGATGGTGAGCAGTGACAGTGCATGCATCAGTGACACTGTACCTCTTGTCCACCTGTTGGAACATACGCTGCGTGGAATAATGGACAGGGCACTTGAGGCAGAACAGAGGCAGGAAGAGGAGGACTTCCTTGCCTCTCAAGGCCCCCTTTACCCAGACAGTGTTCCTTCTGTCCCACCCATCGCACAGGAAGAGGAGGAGGAGGAGGATTGTGTCAGCATGGAGGTGGAGCCTGGCACTCTGCATCATCAGCAGCAGTCTTTTAGGGATGATTTACAGTCCCAAGAAACCAGTGGACTTGTACGTGGCTGGGAGGAGGTGGCTGCGGATCATTTCGTCCTTAGTGACCCAGAGGACTCCGGACCGAATGCCTCAGCTAACCTACGCTGCATGGCCTCCCTGATCCTGCAAAGTCTGCGGAAGGATCCTCGTATTCTTCGGATCAAGGAGAGGGACCATTACTGGCTGGCCACTCTCCTTGATCCACGGTACAAGGGTAAGGTTGAGGACCTTATCGTACCGTCGCAGAGGGAGCAGAGGATGAGACAACTCCGGGAGGCCTTGCAGAAAGGTCTGTGCAACGCGTTCCCAGAGACTGGGAGGTTACAAACTCCTGGTCCTGGACAACGAGTTGCTGAGGCTTCGGTCAGTCAAAGAAGGAGCGGTGGGGAAGGTGGCCGTCTGACCGATGCGTTCAGACAATTCTTTAGTCCGCAGCCCCAAGGTATGATCGGTTCCAGCAACCATCGCCAGCGTCTGATATACATGGTGCAGGAATACCTAGGGGCAAGGTCAGACTTGGACACCTTCCCCACCGAAAATCCTCTGGCTTACTGTGTCTTGAGGATGGATCACTAGCCAGAGCTTGCACAGTATGCAATTGAGCTACTGGCCTGTCCTGCATCCAGCGTTCTTTCAGAAGGCACATTCAGTGCTGCTGGAGGATTTGTCACGGATCACAGGGTGTGCCTGTCCACCGACTCTGTTGATCGACTGAGCTTCATAAAGATGAACCAGTCTTGGATCACCACCAGCTACCAAACACCTGAAGCTAATATAACAGACTCATTTATTTTCAAATGTCACATCCCTTCAAGGCTGATGCTGATGCTGAGAGACTGTCCTGTTATGTTGACTGACTATCCTCCTCCTCCTCAATGATCCGATTGATGATGATAGCTTGGAAGAACATTTTTGTTTCTGGGTGCCGCCACCAGTGGCTAAGGCCCAATTTTTCAGCCCCTGTTTAACAGGGGCGTGTTATTACAATTTTTTATGCAATGCTTTGCAGCAGGGCTCATTCCTGCACTCCAACTAGAGTATCTGGGAGTGGTTGCAGTGTCGTGGCACCAGCACCAGTGGCTAAGGCCCAATTTTTCAGCCCCTGTTTAACAGGAGCGTGTAATTACAATTTTTGATGCAATACTTTGCAACAGGGCTCATTGCTGTGCTCCAAGTACAGTATCTGTGAGGGGTTGCAGTGTTGTGGCACCAGTGCCTAAGGCCCAATTTTTATGCCCCTGTTTAACAGGGGCATGTAATTAAAAAATTTGTTATTACAATTTTTTATGCAATGCTTTGCAGCAGGGCTCATTCCTGCACTCCAACTAGAGTATCTGGGAGAGGTTGCAGTGTCGTGGCACCAGCACCAGTGGCTAAGGGCCAATTTTTCAGCCCCTGTTTAACAGGGGCGTGTAATTACAATTTTTGATGCAATACTTTGCAACAGGGCTCATTGCTGTGCTCCAAGTACAGTATCTGTGAGGGGTTGCAGTGTTGTGGCACCAGTGCCTAATGCCGCGTACACACGACCGCTTTTCTCGACGAGAAAAACTGCATTTTTTCTTTTCGCCGAGAAAAACGATCGTCTGTGGGCTTTATGTCGTTTTTCTCGTCGAGAAAAACGGCATAAAAAACGACGAGAAAAATTAGAACATGTTCTAAATTTTCTCGTCGTTTTTTCCAGCATTTTTTTCCGCTGCAGTTTTCCCATAGGGAAACACTGCCGCGGAGCCCACAGACGTCGTGTGTAGGGAACCAAGCGGTTCCCTCGTTTTTCCTGTCATTATTCACGGCGGTTTTTTAACCGCCGTGAATAATGATCGTGTGTACGCGGCATAAGGCCCAATTTTTCTGCCCCTGTTTAACAGGGGCATGTAATTACAATTCTTGATCTAATAATTCACATGGGGTGTGATGGGGTAGCTATGCCATTTTTCTTAAAGATTTTCATCCATATTACCGGGACCAGACATGACATTAAAGCCGCAAGCAGTTTTAAATGGCTTTTTTTCCTTTAGAAATGTAATTTTGTGCAGGGACAGTTCTAAACACGGGAAACACGTGGCACTTCACAGGCATACTTTAGACACCCCCCAGGTACGATATTTAAAGGAATATTTGACTTTTTTTTTTTCACTTTATGCATCATTAAAATGACTGCTACCGAAAAACGGCCGTTTTTAAAACTTTTTTTGGGATTGATACATGTCCCCTGGTGCACAACCCGGGTTCCCAAACCCTTTTTAGGACAATAACATGCATATTAGTCGTTATAAATAGCACTTTAGATTTCGAACGTTCGCATCCATTGTATTTAATAGGGTTCTAAAGTTCGTGCAAACTTTCGGTCCGTTCGCGGGTTCTGGTGCGAACCGAACCCGGGGGTGTTCGGCTCATCACTAATGAAGACTAATTTTCAAATAGTCTTGTACACTGGTGAGTGCCGTGCAACCCTGGATGGTCCAGATGGATGGAGTAGTGGATGGTTGGTGGACGGCCACCCTGTTCCCACAAGGCTGCGACGTCAGCAAGGCGGTGGTGGGAGTCATGTTTTGGGCCGGAATCATGGGAAGAGAGCTGGTCGGCCCTTTTAGGGTCCCCGAAGGTGTAAAGATGACCTCTGCAAAAGTATGTGGAGTTCCTGACTGACCACTTCCTTCCCTGGTACAGAAGGAAGAACTATGCTTTCCCATAATAAAATCATCTTCATGCGTGACAATGCACCATCTCATGCTGCAAAGAAGACCTCTGCATCAATGGTTGCTATGGGGATAAGAGGAGAGAAAGTCATGGTGTGGCCTCCATCCTCCCCTGACCCCAATCCTATTGAGAACCTTTGGAGCATCCTCAAGAGCAAAAGATCTATGAGGGTGGGAGGCAGTTTACATCCAAACAGCAGCTCTGGGAGGCTATTCTGACAGCTTGCAAACAAATTCAAGCAGAAACTGTCCAAAAACTCACAAGTTCAATGGATGCAAGACTTGTGAAGCTGCTATCAAATAAGGGGTCCTATGTTAAAATGTAACGTGACCTGTTAAAAAGTTAAAATGTTGTTCAAAGTTTGTTTGAAATAGCTTTTGATTTAACCCCTTAACGACCGCTCACGGGATATATATATACGTCGGCAGAATGGCTCGTTCAGGCACAATCACGTACCTGTACGTCCCCTTTAACTGCCTGCCGTGTGGTCGCGCACACGCTGCCGACCCTGCAGTCATCCCCGTGAGTCGGACCGCGGGTCCTGTGGACTCGATCGCCACGGGGATCCCCGCGATCGTCTCACGGAGGGATGGAGCGGGGAGAGGTTAGTGTAAACACAACATCTCCCGGCTCCTCTACTGACAATGTCAGCGATCTCCGCTCTGTGTAATTAGAGCAGAGATCGGTGACGTGTCACTCGTAGCCACGCCCCCTAACAGTGAGAATTACTCACTTAGGCACACTTAACCCCTTCAGCGCCCCTAGTGGTTAACCCCTTCACTGCCAGTGCCATTTTTACAGTAACCAGTGTATTTTTATTGTACTGATCGCTGTAAAAATGACAACGGTCCCAAAAATGTGTCAAAAGTGTCCGATGTGTCCGCCATAATGTCGCCATAAAACTACCCCCTATTTTGTAAACGCTATAACTTTTGCGCAAACCAATCAATAAACCAAACCAATCAATAAATGCCGATTGTGATTTTTTTTACCAAAAATATGTAGAAAAATACGTATCGGTCTAAACTGAGGAAAAAAAAAATTATGTATTTTTTGGGGATATTTATTATAGCAAAAAGTAAAAAATATTGCATTTTTTTTTTAAATTGTCGCTCTATTTTTGTTTATAGCGCCAAAAATTTAAAACGCAGAGGTGATCAAATACCACCAAAAGAAAGCTCTATTTGTGGGGAAAAAAAGAACGTCAATTTTGTTTGGGAGCCACGTCGCACGACCGCGCAATTGTCAGTTAAAGCGACGCAGTGCCGAATCGCAAAAAGGGGCTTGGTCTTTATGCTGCGTATATGCTGCAAAAACAACAAATGACAATTTTCAGTTCTTTACAACCTATAAAGTGTTTTTAAACTTTCTGTGCGTAATAATTTGGAACAATGCATTGTAAGAGCCGGTTCACACTGGGGCAACACGACTTCCAGAAGCAACTCAGACACGACTTGAGCATGAATCACAGCGAGACTTGGAGGAGACTTCAGGAGACTTGGAAGAGACTTCAGGAGACTTGGAGGAGACTTCAGGAGACTTCAGGAGACTTGGAGGAGACTTCAGGAGACTTGGAGGAGACTTCAGGAGACTTGGAGGAGACTTCAGGAGACTTGGATGAGACTTCAGAAGACTTGGAGGAGACTTCAGGAGACTTGGAGGAGACTTTAGGAGACTTCAGGAGACTTGGAGGAGACTTGGAGGAGACTTCAGGAGACCTGGATGAGACTTCAGGAGACTTGGATGAGACTTCAGGAGACTTGGAGGAGACTTGGAGGAGACTTCAGGAGACTTCAGGAGACTTGGAGGAGACTTCAGGAGACTTGGAGGAGACTTGGAGGTGACTTCAGGAGACTTGGAGGAGACTTCAGGAGACTTGGAGGAGACTTCAGCGCGACTTGTGGTCATTAACAACACGAGGGACTGAAGAAAAAGCTTGGACAGCCGCACTCCAAAGATTGGTTGTTTTTATTTAAAAAAAGGAAAAAATCACATCAACACAAAATCACAGCAAAACACAGCAATGGAGCTGACGCGTTTTGCACTACAGATCAGTGCTTGTTCAGCTATGAATAATAAAATCGCAGTGAATTTGCAGAAATGGCAATGTATTTGTGGTAAATTCACTGTAAAATCGCATGCTGATAACACAGTTTTCGGCTGAAATGTTTCATTAGCCGAAATTTCGGTGCATCTCCTACCCACACCATGATGTTCCCACCCACCATTAGGCTGCTTTCACACTGAGGCGCTTTGCAGGCGCTATTGCGCTAAAAATAGCGCCTGCAATGCGCCCTGAAAGAGACGCTCCTTTGTATCCAGTGGTAAAGCCCAGAGGAAGTGCGCTGGCAGGAGGGTAAAAAAACTCCTGCAAGCCGCATCTTTGAGGCGCGGTAGGAGCGGTAAAAATACCGCTCCTATAGCGCCCCTGCCCATTGAAGTCAATGGGGTAGCGCCTCAAACGCCCGCAAAACGCTGCAAAGCGGCATTTTTGCGGGCGGGTTTAACCCTTTTTCGGCCGCTAGCGGGGGTTAAAATCACCCCGCTGTCACCCGCAAATCGCAGCAAACATGACGGTAAAACGCCGCTAAAAATAGGATTTTTTACTCACCGTAAAATCCTTTTCTCTGAGTCCATGGACCGACACAGCTTCTCTATTGACAAAGTGGGTATTATCCGTTAATTAGGAGTGACTAGGCAGAAAAACTTGTAAAAAGTGTTGCATCACACCTTCTACAGTACCGCCCAGGGGGCGGACCCTCTGGGTATACCCTCTCAGTCTGCACATCGCAGATCAGTTCGTCAAAAAGCAGTACAAACTTAAAAGGAGGGGTGGGTGCTGTGTCGGTCCATGGACTCAGAGAAAAGGATTTTACGGTGAGTAAAAAATCCTATTTACTCTTTCGTCCATGGACCGACACAGCTTCTCTATTGACAAAGTGGGACGTCCCAAAGCAGTGTCAGAGAAAAAACGAGGGGTGGTAACAGCATAAAAACAAACTTCACCCCAAAACACAAAACAGCACTCCTCCAACGGAGGAGTTGCAACTCTAAACAGCCGCCTGCAAAACCTTGCGGCCGAAAGAGGCATCCGAAGATGCACCTACATCAACTTTGTAGAATTTTGTGAAAGTGTGAGCGGACGACCAAGTCGCCGCTTTACATAGTTGGGAAACAGACGCTTGATGTCGGAAAGCCCAAGAGGCACCTATTGCCCTGGTCGAATGCGCCGTGACAGGAAAGGGGGGCGCCTGACCCTTTAAGGCGTAAGCCTGGATTACTATCTGTCGGATCCACCTAGAGATGGTGGCCGATGAGACTGCTTGGCCCTTCTTGGGACCAGCCACCGAAACAAACAGTGAGTCTGACTTCCGGAACAGGGAAGTAGCAGATATGTATACTCTCAAAGCTCGGACAACGTCCAAGGAATGCAACGCCGACTCCTTAGGATTCGACGGCTGAGGACACAAGGATGGAAGTACAATGTCTTCGTTGAGATGAAAAGCCGAAACGACCTTCGGAAGAAAGGAAGGCTGCGGCCGCAGCACCACCTTATCCTTGTGGAAAATCAAATAGGGAGCCTTGCAGGACAAGGCTGCCAGCTCAGAGACTCGTCTAACTGACGTAACAGCCACCAAAAAGACCACCTTCTGAGAAAGTGTCAACAGGGGAATATCTCCAATATTCTCAAACGGTGCCTTCTGAAGCACCGAGAGGACCAGGTTCAAGTCCCACGGAGGTAACGGGGGGCGGACCGGAGGGGCCACATGTCGAACCCCCTGCACAAATGTACTCACGAGAGAGTGAGTCGCCAGGGGTCGCTGAAAAAAGACAGCCAGGGCAGATATCTGTCCCTTAATCGTACTTAGGGCAAGCCTTTGGTCTACCCCATGCTGTAAAAACAGCAGGATTCTGGAAACCAAATAGGTACGCGGATGCCATTTCATTTCCTCACACATGGAGATGTAGGCCCTCCAAGTGCGGTGATAGACCTTCCTAGAGGACGGTTTCCGAGCACTTCTCATAGTAGAAATTACTGAGTCTGACAGGCCCCGGTCTCTCAGTACCTGGTTCTCAACAGCCATGCCGTTAAAGCCAATGACTGTAAAGCAGGATGGAATATGGGACCTTGCGACAGCAGGTCCTTCCGTAGTGGTAGGCGCCAGGGGACGTCTGCTACCAGACGTACTAGATCGGCGTACCAAGGACGCTGAGGCCAATCTGGAGCGATTAGGATCATTGGAATTCCCTCTGCCTCCACTCTGCGGAGCAGAAGAGGAAGAAGCCTTAAGGGAGGGAAGGCATAGATTAGCCGATACTGGCCCCACGATGCTACCAACGCGTCCGTTGCGTCTGCCCATGGGTCTCTTGACCGGGCCACAAACCTCAATACCTTCTGATTGAGTCGGGAAGCCAGAAGATCTACGTCTGGTGTGCCCCATCTTTGGCAGAGGAGTTGGAACACCTCCGGGTGTAAGGACCATTCTCCCTGGTCCAGCATCTGGCGGCTCAGGTAGTCCGCCTGCCAGTTTTCCACACCCGGAATGTACACGGCCGACAGTGCCGGTACGCTCCTCTCTGCCCACTTCAGGATGCGAGCGATCTCCGATGCTGCAGCTGAGCTTCTTGTTCCTCCTTGATGATTGACATATGCCACTGCTGTGGCGTTGTCTGACTGGATCCTGACTGGACGCCCTTGCAGTCTCTGAGACCATTTGAAGAGGCACAGCTTGATCGCCCGGATCTCCAGGACATTGATCGGCAGGAGGGCTTCCTCTGGGGTCCAGCGACCTTGCGCCGACTGGACACCCCAGACTCCCCCCCAACCTGTAAGGCTGGCGTCCGTCGTGATCACTATTCAGTAAACCGGAAGAAATGACTTCCCGGCCATTAGAGCCGGTGCTGTCAGCCACCATACCAGGGATCTCCTGACTAGGTGGCTCACTCGGATTTGATAATCCAGAGATGAAGGGCATCTGTTCCATCTGGACAGAACTTCCCTCTGTAACACTCGAGTGTGGTATTGAGCATATGGGACCGCCTCGAAGGAGGCTACCATGAGGCCCAACACTCGCATGCAAAAACGGAGTGACGACCAATTCCTGGAAGTCAGCTGCCGTACTGCAGCCCGGAGGGTCTGCAACTTCTCCACAGGGAGGAATACCTTTGCCTCTGAGGAATCCAGAATCAACCCCAGGTACACTAGGCGTTGAGTGGGCACCAATACTGACTTTTGCGTGTTTAGTATCCAACCACAGTCTCGAAGAGTCTGACAGGTAATGGACACGCTTACCTCCAATTCTGAGCTTGAAGGGCCCTTCAGCAGAAGGTCGTCCAAGTAACCTGTGATAGCGATACCCCGCTGTCTTAGAAGTGCCAGAATCGGAGCGAGCACCTTGGTGAACGTCCTGGGTGCTGAGGCAAGGCCAAACGGGAGGGCCACAAACTGGTAGTGGTTCTTCCCGATAGCAAATCGCAGAAACCTCTGGTGTCTGGAGTATATGGGGACATGCAGGTATGCGTCCTTGATGTCCAAGGAGGCCAGAAAGTCCCCCGGATGGAGAGCCGTGACTACGGATCGAACCGACTCCATCCGAAATCTTTGTACCTTCACAAAGCAATTGAGGGCTCTGAGATCCAAGATTGGACGAACCCCCTCCTTCTTTGGCACAATGAACAGATTTGAGTAAAAACCCTGACCCCGTTCCTGTTCTGGAACTGGAATAACTACCCCGCGTTCCAGTAGACCCTGGACCGCCCCATACAGGGCCTCCCGACGGGTCGGTAGTAGCTGGAGATTGGAGGTGATGAATCTGTCTGGTGGACAAGAGAGAAATTCTATCTTGTAGCCTGAGGAGATTACTTCGCAAACCCACCTGTCGGAGACTAGAGCAGTCCACTGAGTCGCGAATTTGCGAAGACGTCCCCCCACCCGAGAGCTGGGTGGGGGCGGACCTTCATGTGGACGCAGATTTGTCCACAGGCTTGTTGGGCCTGCGGGACCAAGGACGCTTTTGTCCTTGGGCAGGCGCTTTATCGGCCTGGGGTCTTTTCCCTGTCGCCTTAAGAGGGCGAAAAAAACGCTTACGTGCAGTAAAGGAGGGCCCTTGCCCTTGGCGTGGTCCCCTACCCTTGCTAGTTTGGGGAAGCAAAGTGCTTTTACCTCCTGTAGCATCCTTGATGATGTCATCCAGAGAAGCCCCAAAAAGTCTGTCGCCCTTAAAAGGCAGATCCAATAGGGCTTTCTTGGAAGTCTGGTCCGCAGACCAGCCCTTTAGCCAGATCAGGCGGCGTATTGCTACTGCATAAACCGAAGCTCTTGACAGCAGGGGAATAGTATCCATGTCTGACTCGCAGACAAACTTAAGGCCCTGGACCAACTGGTCGGCCAAAGTTATCTCATTAGGAGGAGCATCTCGCTCCTTTAACCCCTGGAGTAGCAATTTTGCCCATTCAGTAAGTGTCTGAGACACTAGGGCCCCCGCCAATGCCGGGCGTACTGCTGAGCCTACCACTGAGTATAGGTAGCGAGCGAGTGCTTCAGCCTTCTTATCCACAGGGTCCTTGAAAACAGGAGCCCCTTCTACTGGAATAGTGGTGGCTCTATTAAGTCTGGACACCGAAGGGTCCACTATAGGGGGAGAGGTCCATATCTTCAGAAAACTCTCCTCAAAGGGGTACCGTACTGCAAACCTCTTTGGGGCTGTAAAGACCCTCAGTGGGTTCTCCCATTCCTTGTATAAGAGTTTGTCAAAATAAGACACACAAGGGAACACCTTAGCAGTGCGGGCAGGTTTACGAAACCCAAAGGGGACTGGAGTATCTGCTACTTCTTCAGTCCTTTCCAACTTTAGCGTATCCCGCACTGCAGTAATAAGGTCAGATACCAAAGCCGTCTCACGTACTGACCTGGACTTGGAGTCCTCCTCACTGTCCGATCGGTCACGGTCTGCAGTCTCTGATGCATCAGAATCTGGGCCATGAGCCGTAGCTGGACCTGGTTCTGCATCAGAAATATCCCCAGAAGATTGCAGGGGACGGGGGCGTTTATTACCCCCTGTATTCCCGTGTGCTGCTTCCACCCTGGCAGCAAACGCCTCTAGGATTGCCGACATAGCGTCCATAGACACCTCAGGGACACCAGCTGCTAAATCTGGTGTTTCAGGGGAGAAGACATCTGGCTCAGATGCCATGCTGACCACACGCTGACACTCACAGGGCTCCAGGCAAGATATCAATAGGCCACCCTCCTGCGCTGCAGAGATGCTGGGTTACCCAGAGGACTCACCACCCTGGATAGGTACTGCTATGCTGCGCCTATGATGCTGTCCCCTTGCTGCTGTGTCAGTCTGCTTCTTTTATCAGCACTTCCTGTGTGAATTTTCGCGCCAGTGTAATGCACCCTAGAGGCCGGAGGCTCTCGCAAAATGGTTGCCAAAACCGTCTGTATGGAAGATAATGTGGGCTCTAAGAAAATGGCCGCCGACAGAAGATAGAGGTCAGGCAGCCATAGCCCACAAAAAAGATGGCCGCCGAACGGCAATATCTGCATACAGGGTGGACAAACATGGCCGCCGATCACCTGATAGGGGCCAGTGGGTGTGGCCGAACTACAGGAAGATGGCCGCCAGGCAGTTACAAGAGGCCAAACTTGGCATGGACCACCTCAAAATGGCCGCCGACAGCATGGAGACACAGAAACACAGGTAAGCAAAAATGACATTTCTTTTAAATGTTAGTTACAGCCAGCCCCGCTCCAGTGGGACCCCCTAGGTGACCCCCAGCACCCAGCAACCTTTAGCTAGAAGCCCAGGGAGGAGGGAAAGGCAGGGAGAGAGGGAAGAAAGGGGCCACAACCACTTACTTGATCTCTCCAGGAATGTCCAGCTAAATCACCCAGCCGAGGCAGGGGAGTTTTACTTACCTATCCTGCATGTATTCTGCTGGAAGACATTCCAAACAGATCATCGTCCGCGCACGGAAGGTGACTGTTGGCCAGGCATGCTGTGATTGGACCCAGAAGGGACGATCATATGTATGCCCTGGAGCATGACGCTCACCGGACAGGCTGCTGCGACTCGGCCGTAAGGTCAGCCGAAGCTGAGCGGTCCGATGCAAGCCTTGGAGCGTAAGCTCACCGGCCAGGCTGCTGCGACTCGGCCGTAAGGTCAGCCGAAGCTGAGCGGTCCGATGCAGGCCCTGGAGCGTAGGCTCACCGGCCACCCGTGGAGCGACGGGCATGTCGTGGAAAACCCAGCGCGTAGCTAGGGTCGGCACACGCTCGATGGCCGAAACTGGGGAGACTACAAGGATCGAGGATCCAGCCTGTCACCCAGTCGGCAGTTGATCGAAGATCGCAGGAAACAACAAATGTAGCAAAAAAATAAAAAATATATATATCTTTTTTCCCCGGACCAATGAGCCCGAAGGGAGCCATGTCCTACTCCTTGCTAGACAGAAAAAAACTGATCTGCGATGTGCAGACTGAGAGGGTATACCCAGAGGGTCCGCCCCCTGGGCGGTACTGTAGAAGGTGTGATGCAACACTTTTTACAAGTTTTTCTGCCTAGTCACTCCTAATTAACGGATAATACCCACTTTGTCAATAGAGAAGCTGTGTCGGTCCATGGACGAAAGAGTAAGTAGTTTTACCGCCAGCGCTTCGGTGTGAAAGTAGCCTTAGTAGTATAAAAAAAAAAAAAAATTCCAGTAAATATATCCCACGGTTTGTAGACGATATAAACTTTCACACACATCAATCAATATGCACTTATTGGGATTTGTTTTTTAACATGGGGCAGAAAACATTTTCGCTACAATTCATGAAGAAATTCGATTTTCTTGATTCTTTTTATTGGATATGTTTTGTAGCAGAAAGTAAAAAATACCACCAAAAGAAAGCTCTATTTGTGTGAATAAAAATGATAAAAAAAATTATTTATGTACAGAGTTGCATGACGGTGCAATTACCAGTGAAAGTAGCGCAGTGCTGAATAGGGGAATATAATATTATTATTATTATTGTCTCTCTATCTGTTTCTACGTTACTATTTATGTGCACATCTACAAAAACAGAAAAGGCTTTTATATTCTGGTGGCGTCTGATCTGTCACATAGCCGGTTGTGCCGTACATCTCCGGTGTCACCTGGCGCGGTGCAGCAGATGCCTCGGTACTTATACAACATATGCTCCCTACTTAAGCGTTGCGTCTCGGCGTCCCTTTAAAGCTTTCACGGCATTTTGTGGGTAGTTGTAAGTTCAGAGCACTAATGGACTCCATAATTGAGGTGGAATAAGGTCGATCTTCTAACAGCTGTAATGGCGAATAAACTCAATGTGCCGCGTCGAGTAATAATCCAAGAAGAAGAGAACGGCACATATGAACATCGCTGCGATCCGGGGTGGAATCATTTATTCTTATAGGTAGTAAAAGAAAAAAAAAGAAAAAAACTGGGTCCTGTGTTTGCAGAAAGCAGAAAAAGAGGCTAAAATATAACTTGTCATAAAATAAAATGACAAATCAGGATACTGAACTGATTAGTACAGGAGAATGATGGCTGTGCAGTAAGGCCCCTTTCACGCACCGGCACGCCTTGAAAGTTGCATGATTTTGATGCAATTTTGATGCGATTTCAGGGACTGTCTGTGTAAACTCGAGGTCTGTGGGCCTCAACTGTCATCAAAGTCCGGACCAAAGTGGTGCAGGGTCTACTTTGAAGTCGGTGCGACTTGAAGTCGCACAGATATGAATGGTTATCATTGGAAATCATGGGGGACGACTTGTCATGCGACTCTGATGTCCAAAGTCGCAGGAAAAGTCGCACAAGTGTGAAAAGGGGCCTAAGGTCCTTTAACGCTGTGTTATTCCCGGGGGGGTGATAAATAATGTCAACTTAAGCCTCCAAATGTATCGGGCAGTCCCCAGCCTGTGTGGTTAGGACCCATTTACATATCTCCGGGCCATCGTGGTGTGGTAATGCACTGTATGTTAGACATGTGTACTGCCGAAAAATTCATTTGTTTTTGTTTGTTTTTTCGGGTCATTCCTTATGATCGCAATTCGTAAAATTCGAAAATCCGAAAACCCAAAAATAAGAAAGGAAATTGGAAAGGACGAAAATCCGAAAATTCTAAATAATAACTAACTAACAATAACTAACTATTTAAATGATAGGTATTGGAATTTCCTTTTCAAATGTGGCAGTTAGTAAACGTAACAAATACGAATTTATCCGAAGTTACAAATTATCCAAAATAACGAATGCCGCATCTAAACGAATGGGACGGAACGAAATAATAAATAATAATAATAATAAAACGTTTTTATTATTATTATTTTTATTGTTATTTATTATTAATTTGTTCCGTTCCATTTGTTTAGATGCGGCATTCGTTATTTCGGATAATTCGTAACTTCGGATAAATTCGTATTCGTTACATTCACCAACAGCCAAATTTGAAAAGGAAATTCCAATACCTATCATTTAAATAGTCAGTTATTTCAGATTTTCAAATTTTCGGGTTTTCAGATTTTCAAATTTTGAATTGACAAATTTCATATTCTAATCTTCAAATATTCTGAAGTATTTGTTAAACGAGTTTTTTGTACATTCGGATGTCTCCGAATTAACAAATTTGTCGAAATTTGTTAATTTTTTTTCATTCGGAACGAAACGAAATGCAGATGTCTACTGTATGTTGTACATTAAACTGTCACCTAATTCCACATCGATGAATATTTGCTGTTGAAAATGCTCATCCTCAATCAGAAGTCAGTGTGAGACCTGTTTTCCGATTCGCCGAATAGAGAAGACTCCCGATTGGCCGCTGAGGAGGAGGAGGGAGGAAACGGAAGCCGCCGTCGCGATCCAATTCGCCGAATAGAGAAGACTCCCGATTGGCCGCTGAGGAGGAGGAGGGAGGACCTGTGGAGAGCAGGAGAACAGGAGGCCGCCGCCGCCGATCAGGGGAAGCCACCGGTGATGGGGTAAGTGCTACCTACCGACCGATGGGGGGGTTGGCATAGATGCAGAGTGTATGACTCTGTCTTGGCGCCCGCGTCATTGGGTTTGATTGACGGCAGCGGGAGCCAATGGCTGCGCTGCTATCAATCTATCCAATCAAAGCTGGGACTCTGTGGAGAGAAGGACGGCGGGGACGCGCCCCATGGAAATTTGGGGCTCAGGTAAGTAAAACGGGGGACTGGGGCGCTGGACACTGCAAGGTGTTTTTTCACCTTAATGCATAGGATGCATTAAAGAGGAGGTCCACCCGAAAAAATTTTTTTTTAAAGCCAGCAGCTACAAATACTGCAGCTGCTGACTTTTAAAAATGGACACTTACCTGTCCTGCGTGCCCGCGATGTCGCCAGCCGAGGCAGAGCAATCGCTCGTCTCTCGGCTGCCCCCGCCGCCATCCTCGGTGAGGGAATCAGGAAGTGAAGCGCTGAGTAGCGCGTCGCGTCGTCACTGGTCCCCGCTCTCTCCTGGGACCTGTGTGTTTCCCAGGAGACAGCAGGGGGGGGGGGGGGTGATGGGAGTCTATTCCCGGAAGTGGGTGCAAATACCTGTCTTAGACAGGTATCTGCACCCCCCTCCCCCCTGAAATGTGCCAAATGTGACACCGGAGGGGGGGAGGGTTCCGAAAAGCGGAAGTTCCATTTTTGGGTGGAACTCCGCTTTAGGGTGAAAAAACATGAAGGTTTACAACCCCTTTAATAAAAAAGTAATTGCGCGGAACTCCAGCCGGCAGAACAAACAATTTCCTGGTCACTTTACTGGTTGAACTAGTCTATTGTCTTTTTTCAACCAGACTAACTATGTAACTTCTGGTTACTTAAAGGGGTTGGAAACCCTCAAGGTTTTTCCCCTTCATGCATTCTATTAAAAACCTCCCGTGATGCAGCTGCCCCCCCCAGAGCCCCCCCCCCCTTTTACTTACCTGAACCCGGTCTTTCCAGCGATGGGGATGAGCACACCAGCTCCAGCCGGTGTCTCGGGTCCTGATTGGATAGATTGATAGCAGCGCAGCCATTGGCTTCTGTCAATCAAATCCAATGCACGGGGGGCGGGGCCGAGTCCTGCTGTCTGTGTCAATAGACGCAGCAGCAGGACACGGGAGCGCGCCCGCACGAGTGCCCTGAGGGACAGCGGCTCTCCAACGGGGCACCCGAGAAGAGGAGGAGCCAGGAGCCCAGAAGAGGAGGATCGGAGCTTTAGATATCCTTTAATAATGCCAGCATGTAGTTTCTCCCTACGCGTTTCGTCATACGTGATGCCTTCTGGGGCATGTTTGCTTTCACGCTCATATTTCATGTCTGAGGTTGCAAACAAGGCAAATTGCTTTTCTGACAGGGGGGAAGGCAAAGCAGGGTTTAAATTCCATCTCTTTCCTTAGTAAAAGCACCTCCCCCACAGTACACACAAACACTGGCTAGGCACACATTTAACCCTTTGAGCGCCCCTGATGTTAACACCTTCCTAGCCAGTGTCATTAATACAGTGGCAGTGCATATTTTTAGCACTGATCACTGTATTGGAAAAGTGGAGGAGCTAATGAACCACTAAATAAACCCCAAATCACCTGCCAACATCCCAAATTGCAACCTGAAAGAAAATTGCCCCAGCGTGGACTTTGTAGGCAGGTTAGGGGGAGTGTGGAAAAGTATTACAAGGTTTAAAATATAACAAAGTTTATTTGCCACATGATATTAAAGTCATTCCCAAGAGGGGACAATTGTATTTTATAAATATTATTATATTATATATATTTTATATTATAATATAATTGTATTATAGTATATTAGATATATATAATATAATATATATATTTTACCTTTGTAATACTTTTCCACACTCCCCTAACCTACCTATAAAGTCCACTCTGTGGCAATTTCCTTTCTGATCACTGTATTGGTGTCACAGGTCTCCAAAAATGTGTCACTTAGTGTCAGATTGTCCACCGCAATCCGTCGCTAATCGCCGCCATTACTAGTAAAAAAGATAAATAAAAATATCCCATAGTAGACCCTCTAACTTTTGCGCAAAAAACAATCAATATACGCTAATTGGGATTTTTTGTTAACCCAAAATATGTAGCAGAATACATATTGGCTTAAATTTATGAAGAAATTTTTTTTTTTTATTTTTTTTTTCAACATTTTCTGTTTTTTAATTTTATAGCGCAAGAAATACCACCAAAAGAAAGCTCTATTTGTGGAGGGGAAAAAAGTGCATACATTTTATTTGGGTACAGCGTCGCACGACCGTGCAATTGTCAGTTAAAGTAACGCAGCGCCGTATAGCGAAAAAAATGGCCTGGTCATGTAGGGGAGTAAATCTTCTGGAAGTCAAGGGGTTACATGTGGTGCACTGCAGTGTGGATGTGTTGCTAGCTACTAGAACAATAAATCGGGGTTACAGGGTTAGTCAGGTTGAAAAAAGACACAAGTCCATCCAGTTCAACCATAAAAAACAAAACAATCCTTCACCCACAGTTGATCCAGAGGAAGGCGAAAAACCCCAGCAAAGCAGGATCCAATTTGCCGCAATAAATGCATTATTGTTTGTCCCAGGCTTAGGCATCATTCACGTTGAATGGCTAAAAGTGGTTGCAAAAGATCAGCTGCACTCAGTGTTCATTTTGGCAGCAAACTTCGATTGAGTTTTATGCCGCGTACACACGACCGCTTTTCTCGATGAGAAAAACTGCATTTTTTTTTTCGCCGAGAAAAACGATCGTCTGTGGGCTTTATGTCGTTTTTCTCGTCTAGAAAAACGGCATAAAAAACGACGAGAAAATTTAGAACATGTTCTAAATTTTCTCATCGTTTTTTCCAGCATTTTTTTCCGCAACAGTTTTCCCATAGGGAGACACTGCCGCGGAGCCCACAGACGGTCGTTTTTCTCGTCAAGAGAAAAAATGACGGGAAAAACGACCGTGTGTAGGGAACCAAGCGGTTCCCTCGTTTTTCCTGTCATTATTCACGGCGGTTTTTTAACCGCCGTGAATAATGATCGTGTGTACGCGGCATTAGTCTTTTAGTCTTAGGACTAAAATGGCATTTCAGTTTTAGTCCCATTTTAGTCTTCTGCAAGTGTTTTAGTTTTAGTTATAGTCTTTGACTAAAATGCCATTTTAGTTTTAGTCCCATTCTAGTTATCGTATTTTAGTCGACTAAAATCTCCAGTACATTTTAGTTGAATAAAATCATTTTAGCCACTAAAATTGAATGTGCATAGTACACAGCCCCCTACCCCCTGCACAACACACATACCCCACCCTCTGCACAATACACAGCCCCCCACCCTCTGCACAATACACAGCCCCCACCCTCTGCACAATACAGAGCCCCCCACCCTCTGCACAAAACACAGCCCCCCACCCTCTGCACAATACACAGCCCCCACAGCACACAGCCCCCCACCCTCTGCACAATACACAGCCCCCTACCCTCAGCACAATACACAGACCCCACCCTCTGCACAATACACAGCCCCCTACCCTCTGCACAATACACATCCCCCACCCTCTGCACAATACACAGCCCCCCACCCTCTGCACAATACACAGCCCCCACCCTCTGCACAATACACAGCCCCCCACCCTCTGCACAATACACAGCCCCCACCCTCTGCACAATACACAGCCCCCACCCTCTGCACAATACACAGCCCCCCACCCTTTGCACAAAACACAGCCCCCCACCCTCTGCACAATACACAGCCCCCATTGCACACAGCCCCCCACCCTCTGCACAATACACAGCCCCCTACCCTCTGCACAATACACAGCCCCCACCCTTTGCACAATACACAGCCCCCCACCCTCTGCACAATACACAGCCCCCTACCCTCTGCACAATACACAGCCCCCTACCCTCTGCACAATACACACAGCCCCCCACCCTCTGCACAATACACAGCCCCCCACCCTCTGCACAATACACAGCCCCCCACAGCACACAGCCCCCCACCCTCTGCACAATACACAGCCCCCCCACCCTCTGCACAATACACAGCCCCCTACCCTCAGCACAATACACAGCCCCCACCCTCTGCACAATACACAGCCCCCCACCCTCTGCACAATACAAAGCCCCCTACCCTCTGCACAATACACATCTCCCACCCTCTGCACAACACACAGCCCCCCACCCTCTGCACAATACACAGCCCCCCACCCTCTGCACAATACACAGCCCCCCACCCTCTGCACAATACACAGCCCCCCACCCTTTGCACAAAACACAGCCCCCACCCTCTGCACAATACACAGCCCCCACCCTCTGCACAATACACAGCCCCCCACCCTCTGCACCAAACACAGCCCCCTACTCTCTGCACAATACACAGCCCCCCACCCTCTGCACAAAACACAGCCCCCCACCCTCTGCACAATACACATCCCCAACAACACAGCACCCCACCCTCTGCACAATACACAGCCCCCCACCCTCCGCACAATACACAGCCCCCCACCCTCTGCACAATACACAGCCCCCCACCCTCTGCACAATACACAGCCCCCCACCCTCTGCACAAAACACAGCCCCCCACCCTCTGCACAAAACACAGCCCCCCACCCTCTGCACAAAACACAGCCCCCCACCCTCTGCACAATACACAGCCCCCCCACCCTCTGAACAAAACACAGCCCCCCACCCTCTGAACAAAACACAGCCCCCCACCCTCTGCACAATACACAGCCTCCCACCCGCTGCACAATACACAGCCCCCCCTGCATTCCAAGGAGACCCCCAGTCTGCTGGGACAGCACAGCCAGCATACTCTAAAGTTAAGAATAAATCACTGCCGTGCCTTTCTCATATACCGTTTCTCCTGTGTCACTCTCATTGTAAACCAAAGTCTCTAAATATAATTCAATGTCTTCGTTCTTGCATGGACCCGGTCACATGACTGCTTTCCTCTGACGTTTCATGGATGGACATGTGACCGCTCTCCTCCTCCAATCTAAAGCAACACTCAGAGGATGAGCGGGAAGAGGAGAGCGGCCAACGAGAACAAAGCTATTGAAGTATTTAGAAGCTTCAGCTTACAATGAGAGACACAGGAGGAGCGGTGTAGGAGAAGGGACTGGCAGTGATTTTTTCCTAATTTTAGACTTTGCTAGCAGTGCTGTCCAAAGCCCAGGAGAAGCGGGGTGGTCGGCTTGACCACCCCCCCCCCAATGTGTGGCACAAGGGGCAGACCGCCCAAATATCGGCGTATAACACGCACGCACTGTGTTATACATCAATACAGCAGTTCATGATGAGGGTAAACGTCCCTCCTTGCCATTAACATCCCATTTTCGTTCCTCTACCGGTTAACGGCCGGCTCACGCTGATATACGTGCCCCTGCCGCGAGCTCCTTGACTGTGCCCGCGGGACCCGCGGACTCGATGTCAGCCGGTGTCCCGCGATTGGGTCACAGAGCTGCAGAACAGGGAGAGGCAAGTGTAAACAAACATCTCCCCTTTCTGCCTAGTGACACAACAC
This sequence comes from Rana muscosa, assembly GCA_029206835.1. NCBI lineage: Eukaryota > Metazoa > Chordata > Amphibia > Anura > Ranidae > Rana > Rana muscosa. Next base: position 341,906,396 of record CM055122.1, read on the forward strand.
TGATCGTCTGCTCCCTCTCATCGGGAACACTCGTAGCCCCCCCCCCACAGTTAGAATCACTCCCTAGGACACACTTAACCCCTTCTAAGACCCCCTAGTGGTTAACCCCTTGACTGCCAGTCACATTTACACAGTAATAAGTGCATTTTTATAGCACTGATGTGAATGGTCCCAAAATAGCGTCAAAAGTGTCCGATGTGTCCGTCATAATGTCGCAGTCACGATAAAAATCGCTGATCGCCGCCATTACTAGTAAAAAAAAAAATTAATAATAAAAATGCCATAAAACTATCTCCTATTTTGTAGATGCTATAACTTTTGCGCAAATCAAACAACTTACGCTTATTGCGATTTTTTCTTTTTTACCAAAAATTTCCAGAAGAATACGTATCGGCCTAAACTGAGTAAATTTTTTTTTTATATATATTTTTGGGGGATATTTATTATAGCAAAAAGTAAAACGTATTGCATTTTTTTTCAAAATTGTCGCTCTATTTTTGTTTATAGTGCAAAAAATAAAAATGGCAGAGGTGATCAAATACCACCAAAAAAAAGCTCTATTTGTGGGAAAAAAATACGTAAATTTTGTTTGGGATCCATGTCCTACGACCGCTCAATTGTCAGTTAAAGCGACGCAGTGCCGAATCACGAAAAGTGGCCCGGTCATTTGGCAGCCAAATGGTCCGGGGCTGAAGTGGTTAACGAAAACGGATTTGATTTTCGTCATAGTTTTCGTCAGTTGACGAAAATGTGCTGTACTTTTAGTTTAGTTTTTGTCACTGTAAAAAAAGCCAGTGATGAAAATTATGACGAAAAGGTTTTCGTTGACGAAAATAACACTGGCTGCACTGATGGACAAAAAAAAAAAAAGGATAAAAGAAGGTAAAAAGAGTGTTTTCTGGGGAAAAATAATATGTTTTATGATCCCCAGATCTTTAGCATAATAATTAATAAGCCACCAATAATAAATAAACCGTGAAGCGGGCACAGTACAGCGATGTATGAAAAGGAATGCTTGCTTGGATGTTATTAATAGTCTCCTTAGTGATTTCCTCTCCATCTGATCTCCTTCACAGGAGGTTGTCAGAAGAGAAAACTACAGGACATCTGGGATACCAAGTGTCTTTGGTGTACTCAGCGTGTTTTTCCCTCTAAATTTAGACCACTTAAGTGTATGTAGAGGATGGAACATGAATAGGGACGATTAGCTGTGTGTCCAAAGACTGTTCTGATGCACGCCCACGGCGCACAGGAAATTCCAAGTTTGTCTTCCATAAAGCAGCAATCAATTAAACGTCTGTGAACTGCCAAGACGCTCAAATGTTCTTCAGTTATTTTCATCGATGGCAGCCATATTTGTTTTGTGGTTGTTGGGCGCTCCCCCCCCCCCCTCCATAAAACAAAAAATCTGACTGTATCCTATGAAAAGCACGGGGGCCGCCATTACTGGCCCTTTTTTCTAAATGGTTCACTGGGTTGTGTCTGACCTTAACGTTTTTGAGCCAAAGACCCCGAACAAGCACGCAGTAAGGGAGTTTGATCAAAATGAAAGAATTGAAGCTAAAATGTAAACATGATGGCCAGGGAACTAGTATTCTCAAAGAAGAGGTCAGCAATGGCGGCCTCCATTCTCCAAGTCTCCAAGAGTCAATTTAAAGCAACCCTGATGCTATTAAAGAAAAAAAAAAAGGGAAAACCTGTCCTGGTGACCATCTTTGCCCTGTAAAGAATGTATAGTTCACTCGGTTAAGGGAAACCGGTTGCCACCATCCCTGTATTTAGCAATAGGGATGAGCTTCGTGTTCGAGTCGAACATACGTTCGACTCGAACATCGGCTGTTCGATCGTTCGACGAAGATCGAACGATTTGGGCCGTTCGCGCCAAATTCGAGTGACGCGAACGGCCCACAATGCACTACGCCATCGCAGTGTCATCCAGGCGCTGTGATTGGCCAAGCATGCACTGTGACCCCGCATGCTTGGCCAATCACAGCGCCGGCAGCGAGGAGAGCAATGATTGGCCACAGGCAGGATGCCTGTGGCCAATTATTGCTGATGGGGTTTAGTACACGCCCCACACTATAAAAGGCCGCCAGCGCGGCGGCCTTGTGTAGTGTGTTCCGGAGCAGGGAAAGAGAAGCATAGGCAGGGACAGTGTCATTTTTTTTCCTTTACTAATCCTGGATTCCTTGTGTTTAGGGACAAATAAGGATAGGTAGGGAGAGTGTCAGTGACAGTGTGCTATTCTGTGCTAATCCTTGTTTGTAGGGACAGAGAGCTACAGTGAGGGAAAGTGTCAGTGTGCTATTCTGTTCTAAAACTATTTTGCTGAACCATATTTTCAATCCTTGAGTTGAGGGACAGAGAGGTACAGTGAGTGAAACTGACAGTGTGCTATTCTGTTCTAAATCAATTTTGCTGTTCCATATTTTCAATCCTTGAGTTGAGGGACAGAGAGCTACAGTGAGGGAAACTGACAGTGTGCTATTCTGTTCTAAAACTATTTTGCTGAACCATATTTTCAATCCTTGAGTTGAGGGACAGAGAGCTACAGTGAGTGAAACTGACAGTGTGCTATTCTGTTCTAAATCAATTTTGCTGTTCCATATTTTCAATCCTTGAGTTGAGGGACAGAGAGGTACAGTGAGGGAAACTGACAGTGTGCTATTCTGTTCTAAAACTATTTTGCTGTTCCATATTTTCAATCCCTGAGTTGAGGGACAGAGAAGGACACTCGTAGAAATTATCACTGTGCTATTCTGTGCTAAATCTTGTTTGTAGGGAGGGACAGAGTAGGACAGTGAGGGAAATTGTCAGTGTGCTATTCTGTTCTAAAACTTTTTTGCTGAACCATATTTTCAATCCTTGTGTTTAGGGACAGAGAAGGATAGGCAGGGGACAGTGTCAGTGTCATTGTTGCTAAGCCTCCTGCACAATATACACCTGAAGGTAGCCCTTATTGCTGTTTTTCCCATCTCCCTGCAGGCCATCCATTAAAATGTCTGGAAGGCAACCAAGGAGAGGCAGACAGTCAGGAGGCAAAAAAAGAGGGCAAGCAGGCTCTGTGTCTGGGGGCAACAGTGCTGGTCGTGTACGCGGTGCATTGTGATCAGCACATGGCCATGGGACACGCTTGTCCTTGTTTTCGGCAGCTGGACATGTTGAGCCACATCATGCCGAAGACTTGGTAGAGTGGATGACCAAGCCCACCTCATCCTCCTCATCCTCTCTCACCCAGGCTCAGGGTAGTGGCAAAGCAGCTGCCAAAGCGTCCTCTTCTCTGGTATCATTATCTTCATTAGTCAATCCTTCCCTAGACCCACCATGCCCTCCTCCTGAGGAGTCCCCCGAACTGTTTGAGCACAGTGTTGGGTACATGCTCCAGGAGGATGCCCAGCGTTTGGAAGGATCTGATGATGATACCCAGCTAGAGAAAGGCAGCAGCGTGAGAGCAGAGAGAGGGGATGCTCAAGAAGGACACCAATCTGGCAGTCATGTTCCAGCAGCTGCAGCATACTGCCAGATTGGCTCCAGTGATGAGGAGGGAGGGGATGATGAGGTCACTGACTCCACGTGGGTGCCTAATAGGAGAGAGGAGGAGGAGGAGGATGAGGAGGAGGCACATCTCCAACGAGGCAGGATGCCCTTGAGTGGCCAGCGTATGGGCAGCACACCGACGGAATCACACCGCAGAGCTCCGCCTGTGCAGGGCGCTGCCTCTGCCCGTCATTCAAAAAGTTCTTTGGTGTGGGCCTTTTTTGAGGCGAGTGCATCAGATCGCACAGCTGCTGTTTGCAACATATGTCTCAAGCGTATATCGCGTGGCCAAAACATCAGCCGCTTGGGCACCACATGCTTGATCAGACATATGTTGACCTGCCATGCAGCTCATTGGCAAGCCTACCTTAAAGACCCACACCAAAGAACAAAGCTGACCTCTTCTTGCACCGCATCAGCTGGGATCTCCAACCCCACTATACCTTCACTCCTCTCTGAAACCTGCTCTGAGAGGAATGAAGGTGTAGAATTAGGTGTGTCACAGGCAAGTACTTGTGGGCACTCTGCTAGCAGTACACCAACGTCCGATTCTAGCAGGCAAATTTCCCTGCCCCAGCTGCTGGACCGTCGAAAGAAGTTCACTCCCAGCCATCCACATGCCCAGCGGTTGAATGCTAGCTTGGCTAAATTGCTAGCGCTTCAACTGCTGCCTTTTCAGTTGGTAGACTCGGCCCCCTTCCGTGAGTTTGTGCAATGTGCGGTTCCTCAGTGGCAGGTTCCCAAACGACACTTTTTCGCACGGAAGGCTATTCCGGCTCTCTACAGGCATGTGGAAGGCAATGTCTTGGCCTCGCTGGACAGGGCGGTCAGCGGTAAGGTGCATATTACCACTGACTCATGGTCCAGCAGGCATGGACAGGGACGTTACCTTTCTTTCACGGCCCATTGGGTCACTCTTTTGGCAGCTGGGAAGGATGCAGGACAAGGTGCAGTAGTGTTGGAGGTTGTTCCACCCCCACGCCTCCAAAATGCTACTACTGGTTGTGACACACCTCTCTCCTCCACCCCCTCCTCTTCTTCTTCCTCCATGGCCTCTTCCTGTGGTTTGTCCTCGGAACCAGCGGTGCTCCGTAGGCGTTCAAGGGGCTACGCAAGTACGCAGGCAAAAAGATGCCATGCCGTGCTTGCGCTGGTGTGTTTGGGGGACAGGAGCCACACTGGGGCAGAGGTCCTGTCTGCTCTGCAGGGGCAGGCCGAGAGGTGGTTGACGCCACGCCAGCTTAAGCCAGGAATGGTGGTTTGCGACAATGGCACCAACCTCCTCTCCGCCCTCCGACAGGGACAACTGACCCATGTGCCCTGTATGGCTCACGTCCTTAACCTGGTGGTGCAGCAGTTCTTGGGCAGGTACCCGGGCTTACAGGATGTCCTGAGGCAGGCCAGGAAAGTCTGTGTGCATTTCCGCAGATCTTATAATGCCAGTGCTCGCCTGGCTGAGCTTCAAAAGGAGTTGAACCTGCCCAAGAACCGCCTTATATGTGACATGCCCACCAGGTGGAACTCAACGTTGGCCATGCTGCAGCGGCTGCACACGCAGCAGAGGGCCATCAATGAGTACCTGTGCGACTACGGTACCAGGACAGGGTCAGGGGAGCTCGGGTTTTTTTCACCACGCCAGTGGGGCATGATCAGGGATGCATGCACTGTCCTGGCACCATTTGAGGAGGCCACGAGGATGGTGAGCAGTGACAGTGCATGCATCAGTGACACTGTACCTCTTGTCCACCTGTTGGAGCACACGCTGCGTGGAATAATGGACAGGGCACTTGAGGCAGAACAGAGGCAGGAAGAGGAGGACTTCCTTGCCTCTCAAGGCCCCCTTTACCCAGACAGTGTTCCTTCTGTCCCACCCATCGCACAGGAAGAGGAGGAGGAGGAGGAGGAGGAGGATTGTGTCAGCATGGAGGTGGAGGCTGGCACTCAGCATCATCAGCAGCAGTCTTTTAGGGATGATTTACAGTCCCAAGAAACCAGTGGACTTGTACGTGGCTGGGAGGAGGTGGCTGCGGATCATGTCGTCCTTAGTGACCCAGAGGACTCCGGACTGAATGCCTCAGCTAACCTACGCTGCATGGCCTCCCTGATCCTGCAAAGTCTGCGGAAGGATCCTCGTATTCTTCGGATCAAGGAGAGGGACCATTACTGGCTGGCCACTCTCCTTGATCCACGGTACAAGGGTAAGGTTGCGGACCTTATGTTACCTTCGCAGAGGGAGCAGAGGATGAGACAACTCCGGGAGGCCTTGCAGAAAGGTCTGTGCAACGCGTTCCCAGAGACTGGGAGGTTACAAACTCCTGGTCCTGGACAACGAGTTGCTGAGGCTTCGGCCAGTCAAAGAAGGAGCGGTGGGGAAGGTGGCCGTCTGACCGATGCGTTCAGACAATTCTTTAGTCCGCAGCCCCAAAGTATGATCGGTTCCAGCAACCATCGCCAGCGTCTGATATACATGGTGCAGGAATACCTAGGGGCAAGGTCAGACTTGGACACCTTCCCCACCGAAAATCCTCTGGCTTACTGGGTCTTGAGGATGGATCACTGGCCAGAGCTTGCACAGTATGCAATTGAGCTACTGGCCTGTCCTGCATCCAGCGTTCTTTCAGAACGCACATTCAGTGCTGCTGGAGGATTTGTCACGGATCACAGGGTGCGCCTGTCCACCGACTCGGTTGATCGACTGACTTTCATCAAGATGAACCAGTCTTGGATCACCACCAGCTACCACACACCAGATGCTGATATAACAGACTAATTGATTTTAAAATGTCACATCCCTTCAAGACTGATGCTGATGCTGAGTGCCTGTGCTGTTATGTTGTCTGGCTATCCTCCTCCTCCTCCTCAATGATACGATTAACGATGATAGCTTGGAAGATCATTTTGGTTTATGGGTGACGCCACCAGTGGCTAAGGCCCAATTTTTCAGCCCCTGTTTAACAGGGGCGTGTAATTAAAATTTTTGATGCAATACTTTGCAACAGGCCTTATTGCTGTGCTCCAAGTACAGTATCTGTGAGGGGTTGCAGTGTTGTGCCACCAGTGCCTAAGGCCCAATTTTTCAGCCCCTGTTCAACAGGGGCATGCAATTATAATTATTGATCTAATAATTCACAGCAGGGCCCATTGCTGCGCCCACCAAGAGTAACTGTCAGGCCTTACAGTGTTGTGCCACCAGCAACACCATCACCACCACCACCAAAGGCCCAGTTTTTCAGCCCCTGTTCAACAGGGGCATGCAATTATAATTATTGATCTAATAATTCACAGCAGGGACCATTGCTGCGCCCACCAAGAGTAACTGTCAGGCCTTACAGTGTTGTGGCACCAGCACCACCATCAAAGGCCCAATTTTTACTACCACTGATCAACAATTATATGTTATTACAATTCCTGATATTATACTTGACAGCAGGGCGTTCCAGCACCCACCAAGAATAACTGTGAGTGCTTTCAGTGTTGTGCCAACACCAACACCTAAGGGGCCAATTTCTGCAGAGTATATACGGAAGGTCTCTACTTTCAAACATCCAACTTACAAACTACTACTACTTGCAAACGGAAGAAGACAACAGGAAGTGAGAGGAAATCTACCCCTAGGAAGGAAAATTCTCTCCTGTAAGAATAAATATGTGAGAAAGGTGTCTCCTCTGTACTGATGCTTTATCACCAATCCTTGTTTCAATACAAACACCACATTTCAAAAACAGTTGTCATTGGGACGCAAAGTGAGGTGAAATGTTCTGAACAGGGGCACAGACAGCAAAAAAAATGTGACAGGGGTGATAACCGTTCCCTATGTTTTCCAAAAAGCTAAAAAAAAGGAATTTGGCATGGAGCTACACTTAAACAATGCAGCTGTTCAAAATTACAAACAGATTCTACATAAGAACAAACCTACAGTCCCTGTCTTGTATGCACCGCCTGTATACGGCTGTTCAGAGTATATAGGGGCTTTTTTATTTTGTGTGCGGGGTTCCCCTTAATATCCATACAAGACCCAAAGGGGCTGGTAATGGGCTGGGGTGGGGGGGGGGGGGGTGATGGGGTAGCTATGCCATTTTTCCTAAAGATTTTCATCCATATTACCGGGACCAGACATTGCATTAAAGCCGCAAGCAGTTTTAAATGGCTTTTTTTCCCTTTAGAAATGTTATTTTGTGCAGGGACAGTTCTAAACACGGGAAACACGTGGCACTTCACAGGCATACTTTAGACACCCCCCAGGTACAATATTTAAAGGAATATTTGACTTTTTTTTTCACTTTATGCATCATTAAAATGACTGCTCCCGGAAAACGTCCGTATTTAAAACTTCTTTTTGCATTGATACATGTCCCCTGGTGCAGAACCCGGGTTCCCAAACTCTGTTTCGGACAATAACATGGATAATAGTCGTTATAATTAGCACTTTAGAATCCGAACGTTCGCATCCATTGTATTTAATAGGGTTCTAATGTTCGCGCAAACTTTCGGTCCGTTCGGCTCATCACTATTTAGCAATACGTTTTATTCTATCCTCTATGGGATTTTGAAGGCAACCAGACAAAAACAAAAGAGTTCCATCTTTAATTGAAAAGTATTTAAAGACTTTTAAAAAATTGTTTAACAAGACATCCATTAAATAACCCATAAAGGTTTGACAGTGAGTCCAGTGTATGTGCTGGCTGGTGCTCCCAAAACCATTTCTTAATCAACAGACATGATGTTTAAGATTGGCGCCTGCTTAATGGAATGGGAAATCCAACGCATTTCAAATTTTTAGATTCACTTATTCCTCAGGGATATACTCACCTTCTCCTGGCCTCACTTTCTCCCGGCCTAGGCTACTCACCTTCTCCTGCCCTCACTTTCTCCCGACCTTGGCTACTCACCTTCTCCTGGCCTCACTTTCTCCCGACCTTGGCTACTCACCTTCTCCTGCCCTCACTTTCTCCTGGCCTTGGCTACTCACCTTCTCCTGGCCTCACTTTCTCCCGACCTTGGCTACTCACCTTCTCCTGCCCTCACTTTCTCCTGGCCTTGGCTACTCATCTTCTTCTGCCCTCACTTTCTCCCGGCCTTGGCTACTCACCTTCTCCTGCCCTCACTTTCTCCCGACCTTGGCTACTCACCTTCTTCTGACCTCACTTTCTCCCGGCCTAGGCTACTCACCTTCTCCTGGCCTTACTTTCTCCCGACCTTGGCTACTCACCTTCTCCTGCCCTCAGTTTCTCCCAGCCTTGGCTACTCACCTTCTCCTGCCCTCACTTTCTCCTGGCCTTGGCTACTCACCTTCTCCTGGCCTCACTTTCTCCCGACCTTGGCTACTCACCTTCTCCTGCCCTCACTTTCTCCTGGCCTTGGCTACTCATCTTCTTCTGCCCTCACTTTCTCCCGGCCTTGGCTACTCACCTTCTCCTGCCCTCACTTTCTCCCGACCTTGGCTACTCACCTTCTTCTGACCTCACTTTCTCCCGGCCTAGGCTACTCACCTTCTCCTGGCCTTACTTTCTCCCGACCTTGGCTACTCACCTTCTCCTGCCCTCAGTTTCTCCCAGCCTTGGCTACTCACCTTCTCCTGCCCTCACTTTCTCCCGGCCTTGGCTACTCACCTTCTCCTGCCCTCACTTTCTCCCGGCAATGGCTACTCACCTTCTCCTGCCCTCACTTTCTCCCGACCTTGGCTACTCACCAACTCCTTCCCTCACTTTCTCCCGGCCTTGGCTACTCACCTTCTCCTGGCCTCACTTTGTCCCAGCCTTGGCTACTCACCTTCTCCTGGCCTCACTTTCTCCTGGCCATGGCTACTCACCTTCTCCTGGCCTCACTTTCTCTAAGCCTTGGCTACTCACCTTCTCCTGGCCTTGGCTACTGGCCTTCTCCTGGCCTCACTTTCTCTCGGCCTTGGCTACTCGCCTTCTCCTGGCCTCACTTTCTCTCAGCCTTGGCTACTCGCCTTCTCCTGGCCTGACTTTTTTTTTCAGCCTCGGCTACTCACCTTCTCCCAGCCTCACTTTATCCCAGCTTTGGCTACTCGCCTTTTTCCTGGCTTCAGTTTCTCCCGTTCTCAGCTACTCATCTTCCCCTGGTCTCACTTTCTCCTATCCTTTGCTACTTACCTTTTGCTGGCCTCACTCTCCTGGCCCACTCTCTACTCATGTCCCTATAAATAAAAAACCTTATTTTGCATTTGGACAAATCCTGCTTCCGAGTCTAGTTTTCTGTGTGCTGGCTTTCTGTCAGGACCTCGTCTGTGTCTGGCGTTGACTCTTCCCACTGAGCTATCTGGCATGCTGGACAGCTCCCTGCCTTATCTGCTGGACAAACCTATCTGATCCAATGGACAACCCTGCCTTTAGTCTTGATTACTGTTGAACCTTGAACTTCTTGCTCCTCCCATGAACTTCCTATATAAGCCTTGTCTCAGCACTTCCTCTTTGCCAGGTTATTGTGCCTTCCCTGCCAGTGCCTTGCTGTTGTCTTTCCTGCTGCCATCTGTACTTACAACCACTCGTGATTGACCCTTGGCTTGTTCCTGGACTTCTCTACTGCCTGATCCTAATCTGCAACCACTCGTGTTTGACCCTCGGCCTGTTCTTTGACTACTCTACTGCTTGATCCCAACCTGCAGCCACTCGTGATTGATTCCTTGGCTTGTTTTCTGACCATGCTGCTGTTTCATCCTTGTCTGTTATCCGCTATTGGACCCTGGCTTGCTCACACCCTGGTGGGGCAAACTTGAGGACTGCGACCTGGTACTAGCTTGCAGCTAAATCCATCTCCACCATCCGGAGCTCTGGGGAAAACCAGCAAGTACTTAGACTCCGCACCTCAGGTGAGCCTGTGTCATCTGCCAGAAGTGACTGCCTGTATGCCTGTCCTGCCACTGCTATTGCAATTGGTCTTCAAGCCCGACGCCTGATCGTGACACTTTCTCTTCCTCGCCGGTCTATGTACTATCTGTTCTTTATCAGGTTTAGTGTCGGAACTGAGCTACCGTTGGCTGAATAGAACTGAGGACATAAAGAAACAGAGGAACATGTTTGTGTATTCTTCAGATGTCAATAGATAGATTGTACCGGCAGCTCAGCATGAGATCATCAACCTCTGTAGATGGATCAGCCCCCACACATGGATGGAGAAAGAGAGTGTTTTTTTAAGATTGGACTCCATTGTTTAGAGAATGATTGGGTGAGTCTTTCTGTTAAATATAGAGCAATGTACTATAAGTGCCACCTTCTGATGAGCGCTGAGAGTGAGCGGAGATGGAATTCATAGTACAAGGACAGAGCACTGACTCACAGCTAATGCCCATTCAGTGATTATCTAGGCATGTTTATCTGGATGTAGAATGGGGATCTAAAGGATCTATTATTGCATGAGCCATCTGCTCATCAATGGCCACTCTACCACCCATCAATGAGCACTCTACCACCCATCAATGGATACTACCACTGTCATGGAAATATGGCTCCACGGTGTGCGTAAACCATATCACCTGTGCTAATAAGCACACATTCCGTCTAATGATATAATGCATCTTACCTATCACTCTATTTCCCGTATATCCCCAAGTAAACAGACATCACCACAGCTTACGTAATCAGCTCCATCGCAGGACTGCCCCCCCCCCCCACGAGCACCGTATTTGGCTTTTTTTTCATAGACAACAAAAGCAATGACAAACAGGAAGTGATGACTCCAACATGGGAAATGACATCACAGGAAATCCTTCCAACAGGATGAGTTAATACAAACAACCAATGAATAATGGCTAAGGAGTCTTATGGGCGTGTCTGGGCAGGGACAGCGCGTATATTTTTAAGCCCCATGGCTTTCCTGTCCCCTGTAAGCTAAAGAAAGGAAGCCGCGTGGCTTTCAACCATGGACGCTCTCCCTCACCATGACAATTCAAAAGCTCCCATATGTATCGCTGGTATGAATCCTTATTCTGCGATGTTCAGAAAGGAACAACGCATACCCGGATTATACTACCGTTCCTGTGGATGGGAGGCTATCTGCAGGTGCACGCTTCGCACCCCGCCACGTGTTTGATCAGGCACACAGAGACACACGAGCGTACATCCGCCTATAACCGATAATGTCCTTGCAGAGCGAACATATACCCCCCAGATGATCATTCTGTGCATTGCACAGGGGCCCTTCGCTGGCGGACATATCCCCACTCTGCAAACATCTCTCTCCAACCTCAGGAAGTTTTCCACTACCAGATGGGACTCAACCAGCATCAGTCTGCCCCAGTCAGCTCTTTAGAGCGGGCTGCGGGAGAACTAACACTGGGGGACACTATGACAATACATATTAACCACTTCAACACCGGGCTTTTTATACCACTTCCATACCGGGGCTATTCTAGCACTTCTTTCCTACATGTACAAATAATCATTCTTTTGCTAGAAAATTACTCAGAACCCCGAAACATTATATATGTTTTTTTTAGCAGACACCCTAGGGAATAAAATTACAGTCATGGCAACTTTTTTTCTTGCACGGTATTTGCGCAATAATTTTTCAAACGCCTTTTTAAAAAAGAAAAAAAAATGAATTAAAAAATAACAAAATTGTAAAGGTAGCCCAATTTTTGGGGAAAATATGAAAGATGATGTTACGCCGGGTAAATAGATACCTAACATGTCACCCTTTAAAATTGCGCACTCTTATGGAATGGCGCCAAACTTCGGTACTTAAAAATCTCCATAGGCGACGCTTTAAGTTTTTTTACAGTTTACCAGGTTAGAATTACAGAGGAGGTCTAGTGTTAGAATTGTTACACGCGCTCTAACGCACGCGGCGATACCTCACATATGTGGTTTGAACGGCGTTTACATATGTGGGCGACTTACGTGTGCATTCGCTTCTGATCGCGAGCTACCGGGGACAGGGGCGTTTTAATATTTTTTATTATTATTATTATTTTTTTTTACTTTTTTTTTTTTTTTTTTTACACTTATTTTACTTTTTTTTTTTTTTTTGATCACTTTTATTCCTATTACAAGGAATGTAAACATCCCTTGTAATAGGAATGGTGTGTGACAGGTCCTCTTTATTGAGAGATGCGGGGTCAATAAGACCTCCCCCTCCCCCCACATCTCTCCTCCAGGCTGGAAAGCATGAGATCAGTGAAAAAATTTTCACCGATCTCATACTTACTAGCGGCAATGGCGGCTTTGTTTACATTTGAGGACCCGGGCGCGACGTCATCACATCGCGCCCGAGCCTCCGACGATCATAGAGATGACTGGTGACCATCTGGTCACCAGTCATCTTTATGCTCGTCACGTGACCCACCACCGGCGCCGAAAGATTCGCTCCGGATCCCCGATCGCACGGGAGAGCCCGGAGAAGCACCGGATAGCGGCGGGAGGGGGTGTCCCCTCCCGCCGCCTATAAGAACGATCAAGCGGCGGAACCGAAGCTATGATCGTTCTTATGGTGTGCAGAATCGCCGGCACTTCAAAAGGATATCTGAATGATGCCTCTAGCTGCACCCATCATTCAGATATCCCCCCACAAAGCCCAGGACGTCATATGATGTCCACCCAGGATGGGAGATCCCATCTGTGGACGTCATTTGACTATGGCTGGGTAGGAAAGTGGTTAAATACATCTTCATAAAATTTCCACAACACCACCCATCAATGGACACTCTGCCACCCATCAATGGCCACTCTGCCACCCATCAGTGGACACTCTGCCACCCATCAATGGCCACTCTGCCACCCATCAATGGCCACTCTGCCACCCATCAGTGGACGCTCTGCCACCCATCAGTGGACGCTCTGCCACCCATCAGTGGACGCTCTGCCACCCATCAATGGACACTCTGCCACCCATCAATGGACACTCTGCCACCCATCAATGGGCACTCTGCCACCCATCAATGGACACTCTGCCATTCATTGCTAGTGTCCTCTACACTCCAGAAACCAAATATGACACTCTATCTATTATAGAGTCTTTTATAAGGGTCATCCAAAAAGAAAGCTCTATTTGTGCGACAAAAATGATAAAAATTTCCTATGTGTACAATGTTACAGGACCGTACAGTTGTCATTTAAAGTGTGACAGCGCTGAAAGCTAAAAATTGGCCTGGGCAGGAAGAGGGTGACAGCCCCCGGTATTGAAGCGGTTCATTAAAGTTTAGGGTACAGTATCTCAAAATGATCATTTTGTTTCTAAAATATGAACTATATAACTAACAGATCACCTTCATTCAAAAAGATTTCAAAGCATCCTGCCGTGTTTTCAGAAAACCAGTCATGAAAAATTGTCAAAAATCCTTCCATATCCAATAATGGTAAAAAAAAATAAAAAAAAAAGATCTCTCAGAGGACGGTCCTTAAAATTATATCAAAGAAATACACAAACACCCGAGTCCTTGCATCAAACCCCAATCAATGTAACAAAGAATATCCATCGTCCCATGTAGACTCCAATGGACATGTGGTCATATGTAGTAGATGCCTCATAGGGGTATGAATGGATTTCTACACTGCTGTAATGTTATCTGAGAAGCACAAATATCCAGTATAAATCCAATGGTAGATATGTGGTCATATGTGGTAGATGCCTCATAGGGTGAGTATGGATTTCTACAAAGATGGGGTCTTATCTGAGAAGCACAAATGTCCAGTATAAATAAATCCAATGGTAGATATGTGGTCATAGGTTGTAGATGCCTCATAGGGTGTGTATATAGATCTCTATGCAGCTGTACTCTCATCTGAGAAGCACAAATATCCATAAATCCAATGGACATGTGGTCATATGTGGTACATGCCTCATAGGGTGAGTATGGATCTCTACATAGATGTGATATCAACTGTGAAAGGAAAAAATGTCCAGTATAAATCCAACAGACATATGGTCATATGTTGTAGATGCATAGGTGTGCGCAGCCTATGACATTAGGGTGTGCACCCCAAATCTCAAACACACGTGAACACCTCCTGCTGTCACAGGAAAGGAGGCTCTGGTGGTGGGAGATAGTTGATTGGGGGCATATTATGTTACGCCCCAAATACGGGTGTAACGTGTTCCTACTGTTGAACCTAGACTTTAATATAATGGGGGCATTTACACTGGCCACTGGTATCCCCCAACCACCCGCCTGGTGCTGTCCCTGGCTAATGCACATGGGGTGATTAGGGTGTGCCCAGGCCCACCTGGCACACCCTGTGTGCACGCCTATGTGTAGATGTCTCATAGGGTGAGTATAAAAAATGTAAATGGCTCTCTGGTCAGTTGGGATCCAAACTGAACAAACGAGTGTCCAGAATAAATTCAGTATAATAAATCCAACGTACATGGAATCGTACTAGTGTGCACAAGTTGCCATTAGCTATGATTTTATTTGTTTTTGTTTACAAACGGTTTATTGAAAAATAAGTCTCAATGCAATTTAACTGTACATTGGTAAGCGGTACATACATAAAGATGGGTGCAAAAAACATTAAGGCCCCTTTCACACTGGGGCGGGAAGGTGCGCTGTGGGTATGGCGGCGCTATTTTTAGCGCCGCTATACCTTCGTTTTTACTGCGGTATTCAGCCGCTAGCGGGGTGAATTTAACCCCCGCTAGCGGACAAAAAAGGGTTAATACCGCCCGCAATGCGCCTCTGCAGAGGCGCATTGCGGGCGGTATTACCGCGGTCTCCCATTGCTTTCAATGGGCAGCAGCGGTAAAGGAGCGGTGAACACACCGCTCCTTCGCCGCTGTAAAGATGCGGTTAGCAGGACTTTTGGAGCGGTCCTGCTAACGCACCACTTCAGTGTGAAAGCCTTTGGGCTTTCACACTGAAGACTGCAGGGCACGATTTTTTCAGGCGGTATAACAGCGCTAATATTAGCGCTAAACCGCCTGAAAAACGTACCAGTGTGAAAGGGGCCTAAATGTCTATAAGAAAAAGCCATGCTGCTAATCCTACTTAGACATGTGCATTTTGTTTCGTTGCGACAACAGTTCGATATAGATAAAAGGTTCGACATGACAGTGACAATAGCGATCTGCGTCTATCGAACCTGCGGTTGACTGTGCCTAACTCTATTATTCCAAGATTATTCGACACAGAGAGAAAATATTCAACATTATAGAGACATGAAGATTCGACGAAGCAGCTAAAAACATACATAAAAATTTTATAAAAAACATATAAAACAGTTCAAACTCTGTATCAGTCATATACTATAAACAGCGCTGATGTTGAGTGACAATAATATGTGGCCCACTCCACAAAAAAAGTCTTTTGAAAGATGATGAGATAAAGCAGTGATTCAGACAGTGTCCATAGGTGATCCTAAAATAATTGCAGTGTGCACTAGACATGTGCACCGCCGAAAAATTATTTCCTGGTGCCTCCATGGCAGCATACCTGTGACAAGCTCCGCCTTGGCTCCTCCCTCAGGACTAGTGAATATTATAAAAGAGTTGATTAGCACAGCCCCAGCATTCTCCTTTTTTTCCTCATGGCAGTGAATTCTGGTCGAACGTCCTTACCTTCTGCATTCGGCAGCTTCCGTCCGGGTTCAAGCCTCTCCCGGACGCGGTCCCTTCTCTTGGGCAGCTAAATGCGCTTATAAGGTTGGGAGTCCCTTCTGTAGGATCTTTTGGGACAAGCAGTTTGTCTCTTAACTAAGAGCTCCACCTGCAGCACATCTTCCAGGCATTAGCTCAATTCTGGCAACAAAGGCAGCAGCTATTTCTGTATCTCTTTTTTTTTTCCCCTTTCCTAGGTTTTTCTCCCCCAAACTCTTGTCTTCTCTGATTTATTTTCCATTTTAAATTCTGTAGCTCCCTGTCACCTCTCCAGCTCCTTAGGAGCCGCGCGCGCTCAGCGTCTGTATTTTATTTACTTGCGGCGTCTTCCGCATCATTCTGCATGTGCGCCGGCGGTGCGGGTCTTCCGGGTTCTCGTCTCGTCGGTCGGCGCATGCGCGGTGGATCCGGAGGCCGTGGCGCCCATTTTGGATCAGGGCAGAAAGACGTCTTTTGCCCACAATACGTCAGGCACAGCACAGAGGCGTTCCCTGCCTTTCCTGTTTCCATGTGAATCTCTCTAATGGCCTCAGTGAGACACCTGAGACTGCAGTAAGAACTACACCGAGAGCTCCAGGGAGGAAATACTAATTTGTCTTCAGGTAAGAGATTTTTTAAAGTAAAGGGGAAATGTATCCTATATGTTTGTTAAGGGGTTCTTTATTTTTAAATATATATTTGTAGTTAAGGGTTTTAAAAAAAAAAAAAAATAATAATATATTTTTAATAATAATAAAAAATAAATAAAATAAAATAAAATATATAGTCGTATTTTTCGAGAACTTAAAAAAAAAACACACACCATTTGTTTAGAGGTAAATTCCCCTTAGCCAAATTAGGATCCAG
Organism: Rana muscosa; assembly: GCA_029206835.1. Taxonomy (NCBI): domain Eukaryota; kingdom Metazoa; phylum Chordata; class Amphibia; order Anura; family Ranidae; genus Rana; species Rana muscosa. Next base: position 341,923,331 of record CM055122.1, read on the forward strand.
CCAGTTGTGTCTTCTCTATTTTTGTTAGCTGCTGCCTCTGCTAAGCCACTCAGCATGAGCCATTCGCCGCCCGTACAAGATCCTACTCTACTTCTGAGGTAAGGACCTACATCCAGGTAAGCTTACATATCTTAAAAAAAAAAAAAAAGAGTGCACCGAGGCTGGTACTTTTATGTATTTCAGCCCTATACGCCAGAAGACGTCTAAAAAGACCTCAAGGCAAAATGAGGACTATGATGATTCTAGTCCCAGTAGAGACAGATTGTCCAGGCATCGGGATCATAGAAGTGGCAGTAAGTCATCGGCGCTTTCACGCAAAAAAAATAATAATTTTGAAAGCGCTTCAAAAGCGCCTGAAATCGCTTCAAAGGCGCTCAGTGTTTTACTGGCAGTTTTTCAAGCGCCTCAGTGTGAAAGTGGCCTAACACTCCTGAAGCCGAAATCTCCAGGATGTCAGTCCTGTGGAGACACCCCACTTCCAGACAAAGTGATCTGTCGAAATTGCCCAGCGGACAAAAAGTCCGAAAGCCGGCAAGTGGCGGACCTACTTAAGAAACCAGTAAAGAATTCCCTCGCGGAATTGGTAGCCACAATGCCGCCGCAACATCTGGCATCTCCTACTCAGGAGCAAACGGCGGAGGCATCCATTCCTGGGCCGTCCTCAAGTGAAATCTCACGCCGAACGCATGCTTCTTCATCTAAACATCAGCAAGAGAATGCCATCTCAAAGGGCCTCTCTGTTGACCTAGATACCTTTTGGTTTTGCTTTCGCCATGGTCCAGCCTTTTTGTGCAGGCGGTAAAGCAAGTGATCGGCTGAGAAGAGACCGACACAGAAGTCTAAGTCATACTTCCCCTTTTTCAAATGCCAGATTACCCTCTTTCCCTCTCATGGGGGAGATCAGGGCTGTGATTGAGGAAGAGTGGGAAAAGACAGAGAAAAGATTCTCCATTAATCGACTGGGAAAGTTATACCCTCTCTCAGAGGCCGATTCCGCAATGCTGGAGGGCCCTCCAGTGGTTGATGCAGCTGTGGTAAGGTTGGCAAAGAACGTCACATTGCCCATGGAAGACTCGACTTTGTTTAAGGATCCACCAGACAGAAGGATGGATCTTGGTCTCCCAAAAGATGGCGGGCAACTCTTGTAAACCTGCGATAGCCCTGACGTCAGTGTCCAACGCCCTATGCGTCTGGAAAGATGATATAGAGTTTGCAATCTAACAGGATATCCCAGGGGAGGACATCATCAGGGCCTTATTGGAGCTAAAGCTCCCAGTAGATCTTATTGGTGAAGCCACGATCGATTCAATTCGATGCTCCGCAAGGTCAATGCTCCACACAGTTATGGCCAAACGGGCCTTGTGGCTGGAACCCTGGTCAGCAGATACTGCCTCCAAAACATAATTGGTGCAAGGTACCCTTTGACGGAAAAGCCTTGTTTGGGGAGAAATTGGACAAGGCCATCTCTCGCGTCATGGGCGGGAAATCGGGCCTGTTACCCCAAGACAGGCGATCCAGGCGCTCCAGGACATTTGCACCCAGATTTCAATACTCCAAGAGTAAGGACTACAGACAGTCCAGACAGGGGAAAGGCTTTAGGCAAAATTGGAGAAGCACACAGTCCACTTTCCTCAAGACCCATAGACAGAGACTTGTGCCCATCCCTCAGGATTCTGCAAAATCCTTTTGACGCCAGGCCATCCCAAGCGATCCCTGTGGGGCCAGACTCAAACACTTCTTGAAGATCTGGGAACAAAGTGTAGGGATCCGTGGGTAGTCTCCACAGTTAAATACGGTCAGTTCTGGACGTTTCTAGACAAGGCCCCCAAAGACTTCTTCTCTCCGACAAGGGTGTCAAGGTGCACCCAAAAAAAACTGAAGCACTAGAGCGATTTCTTCTGTCCTTGCAAAAACAGCAAGCAGTGGTTCCAGTGTCTCCATCAGAAAGATTTTTCGGTTTTTACACCACCCTGTTTCTAGTCCCCAAGAGAAACAGAGGTAGGAGACCCGTGTTAGACCTGAAGAGGCTAAATCGCTATATCTTCCTAAATTTTTTTAAAAGGGAGTCGCTATGAGCGATTATACGTTGTGACAGCAGGAAGGTAAAGTCACCTGGTTGCATCCAGGGGGGTAGGTATATTTCTCCCAGATTCAGGCTTTATGCCGACTTATACAACTAGGGAGAGAGTTGATGAAGCCCAGCTGAGGCTAGTGGGCTCATGGATGATTCATACCTCTAGGGAGAGTGCTGGGCGTCGTGCAGGCAGGGAGTTGATGAGACCAGCTGAAGCTTGTCAGCTCATTTAAGGCCTCTATAAAAACTCCCAGCTTCATTAGGTGTTTGCTCATGCCTGGAACCAGACCTGTGTGGACTGTCTAGGGAGAGTGAACCCCTGTGCGGTGAGACAAAGCCTGTGTGGCTATTTGTTTGGACATTTACTAAACCAGGGACTTAGGGACTAGGACAGCACCAGGCTGATCCCAGTTGTTAGTTAGGGAAACCTGCATGTTTAGTCAGAGGTCAAGCTGACCAGGATTTATTTTGTTTATGTTTCTTTTTGCTTTGCTGTGTTTTTGTCACTGTAAATAGAGAAATAAACCGCACCTTTTGATCTTGAAAACCACAACCTCCGTCTGCTGGCCCTGTTTTTGTGTGGGGAGCCCATCCAGGGGGTCACACACACCCGCTACCGAGTTAACCCCCTCACAGTTGGTGGAGAACCAGTGGCAGTTTTTTTTTAAGCCAGCATGGAGGAGATACTGAAACAGCTGGCTCTAGCAAATGCCAATCAACAGCAGACAAATGCAGGTTTGCAAAAGAGCTTCGCAGCCCAGCAACAAGCCCAGCAGCAATCTGAGGCCCGCTTCATAGACCTGTTGCAGAAGCAAGAGCAGAGACTACAACAACAGATGGAAGCAGTAATGCAGCAACGTCCGCAGACCAGTGAGGAAAGCCGTCCCACTAATACCGCGTCCTTTGGGGTGAGTCGTTTATTGACAAAAATGACTGGAGAGGATGATCCAGAGGTATTTTTGACCACATTTGAAAGGACTGCTGAAAGAGAAAAGTGGCCTGAGGAGCAGTGGGCTGGACTGGTGGCTCCTCTGTTAACTGGTGAATCGCAGAAAGCTTACTATGACCTAGAGCCTGACCAAGCAAAAGACTATGGGATGCTAAAAGCTGAAATATTGGCAAGGCTGGGTGTCACCCTGGCTGTCCGGGCTCAGCGTGTGCATAACTGGACTTTCCAGCTTGGAAAACCCCCCAGGTCTCAAATGTATGATCTCATTCACCTGAGCAGGAAGTGGCTACAGCCAGAGACTTTGTCCGCACCGGAGATTGTGGAACGTGTTGTGATGGATCGTTTCTTGAGCGCTCTTCCTACCGCCATTCAAAAGTGGGTAAGCCATGGAGACCCAGAAACGGCCGGTAAACTTGTGGATCGTGTAGAGAGATACTTGGCTGCAGAGAACCTGACGGCCTCTTCCAGAGACTCTCTGACTTTCCACCCTAAGACCAGACCATCCCCAGGGGCGGATAAGATGATTCCAAGGGGTGAGGGTGGAGAGAGTGAGAGGGTGGGAGCTCTGCCCAGGGTTTGGCGAGAACAGCCTGGGAAGTCGGGGGCTCAAGAGGCAGCCAAAAGGATTGTTTGCTACCGCTGCCGGCAAGCGGGACATATTGCAGCAAATTGCCCGGTTGTGGAGGAACCCATGCAATGTGACTTTCTGACGGACAGACGTCAGTCGCTGTGTGCGACAGTCGCATGCACTGCCATTCGGGGAACTGAGAAACATTTATGCAAAATGTGTATTAATGGTAGAAATGTTGTGGTATTACTGGATTCAGGTAGCCTTGTGACCCTGATAAAGGCTGAATTAGTTAAAACAGAGGTCTCTGGGAATAGCAAGGTAGCTGTTATTTGTGTGCATGGGGACACCCGAGAGTATCCAGTGACTACAGTGTGTTTCAAGACCCCCAAAGGTACCCTCTCTCATCCAGTGGGGTTAGTATCTCAATTACCGCATGATGCCATTGTGGGAAGGGATTTTCCGAAGTTCTGGGAACTGTGGGATGATCCTGAGCCCCCCACTGGTGCCCCTATGTACCAGGAAGGTGATAGCCAGAACTCCTCTGAGAGTGGTGAGGACTCTCCAGAATTTCCCTTGTCAGTATTGGCAGGCGAGACTCAAGAAACTGGAGAGGAGCCCACCTCCTCAGACGAAAACCTACCGTCTGTGGAGTTTTCTGATCTTGAGGTTCACAGGGAAAATTTTGCCACAGAACAGTTAAAAGACCCCGCCCTAATAAAGGCACGGGAAAACGTAGTGGAAATAGATGGCGAGTTAGTGAACCCAGATAATACCTGCACTTACCCATACTTCAGCGTAGAGAAGGACCTACTGTATCGGGTGGCAAAAAGGGCAGAAGAAACCGTTGAACAGCTTGTGGTGCCCAAACCTTACAGGAAGTTGGTGTTGGAGTTGGCCCATGGGCACATTCTTGGAGGTCATCTGGGGACAGAGAAAACCCGAGAGAGGGTATTACAGAGATTCTATTGGCCTGGGGTGATGAAGGACATAGAAAATTATTGTTCCTCCTGCCCTGTGTGTCAGAGGTCGGCCCCGATGCCACATTTCCGTAGCCCGCTGGTCCCTCTACCCATCATTGAGGTCCCGTTTGAGAGGATCGCAATGGATTTGGTAGGTCCTATAATCAAGTCCGCTAGGGGGCACCAGTACATATTAGTTATAATGGACTATGCCACCCGTTATCCAGAAGCGATCCCTCTCCGAAATACCTCGGCCAAAACCATAGCCAAAGAGCTATCTCTTGTTTTTAGCCGGGTGGGTATTTGTAAAGAACTGCTTACGGACCAAGGTACACCCTTTATGTCCCGGGTTATGAAAGAGCTGTGTAAATTGTTCAAAGTGACGCAATTGCGTACGTCTGTGTATCACCCCCAAACCGATGGGCTGGTTGAAAGATTCAACAAAACCCTAAAACAAATGTTGAAGAAAGTGGTGGATAGAGATGGAAAGGATTGGGACTGTCTACTTCCTTATTTGATGTTTGCTATTAGGGAGGTGCCCCAATCCTCTACGGGATTCTCCCCCTTTGAGTTACTGTATGGGAGACACCCAAGAGGGCTGTTGGATATTGCCAAGGAAACTTGGGAAAGTGAGAGTTCTCCCCACAGGAGTGTGATTGAGCATGTCGCCCTGATGCAAGATCGAATTGCACAGGTAATGCCCATCGTGAAGGAACATTTGGCCCAAGCGCAGTTGGCACAGCAGAGAGTGTACAACCGTGGAGCCAAGACCCGTACCTTTTCCCCGGGGGATAGGATATTGGTACTTGTCCCTACGGTTGAAAGTAAATTCCTTGCCAAATGGCAAGGCCCCTACGAGATAATGGAAAAAGTGAGCGAAGTGAATTACAAGGTCAGACAACCAGGAAGGCGAAAGCCCGAACAGATCTATCACGTTAATCTGTTGAAAGCCTGGAGGGATAGAGAGTCCCTAGTCGCAGAAACTTGGTCACCAGCTCAAACTGGTTGCGTGATTCCGGAGGTTGGAATAGCAGCCACCTTGTCACAACCCCAACAACAGGAGGTTAAGGAGTTTGTGCTTCGCAACAAGGAGGTGTTCTCTGAGCTGCCGGGACAAACATCTGGGGTAGAGCATGATATTATTACCCCGCCCGGTGAAAGGGTGAAGTTAAAACCCTATCGGATCCCAGAGGCCCGACGGGAGGCAATACGGGAGGAAGTACAGAAAATGCTGAACTTAGGGGTGATAGAGGAGTCCCAAAGTGATTGGTCTAGTCCCATTGTGTTGGTGCCTAAACCGGATGGGAGCTGGCGATTTTGTAACGATTTTCGTCAGTTGAACAAAGTTACAAAATTTGACACCTACCCCATGCCACGTATAGATGAGTTGATCGACCGGCTGGGAACAGCCCGATACATGACGACTCTTGACCTCACAAAAGGGTATTGGCAAATTCCCCTGGCCAAGTCGGCCAAAGAGAAAACCGCATTTGTAACCCCAGACGGGGCGTTCCAATATAAGAGAATGCCGTTCGGGTTACAGAATGCGCCGGCCACATTCCAGCGGAAAATGGACCAGATACTGAGGCCCCATCGGAAGTATGCTGCGGCTTACCTGGATGACGTAATTGTCCATAGCACAGATTGGGCCTCACATCTGCCAAAAGTGCAAGCAGTCCTAGACTCTATCCGGGAAGCGGGGTTTACGGCTAACCCCAAGAAGTGTACCATTGGGCAGGAGGAGGCCAAATATCTTGGGTACACCATTGGCAGGGGAGTAATAAAACCCCAACTCAACAAAGTCGAGGCCATCCAGAGTTGGCCACGTCCCAACAGCAAGAAGCAGGTACGAGCCTTTCTGGGAATCGCGGGTTATTATCGGCGCTTCATTCCCCACTTTGCTTCTAAGGCTGTGCCCCTAACCAACCTGACGAAAGGGAAAGGGTCGGTCATGATTAAATGGACCCCCGAGGCTGAGGCAGCAGTCCAATTCTTGAAACAAGCCTTATGTAGCCAGCCAGTGTTGTACTCACTCGACTTCTCTAAAGACTTTGTCGTACAAAGTGATGCGTCAGATGTGGGGTTAGGAGCAGTATTGTCCCAGGTCTGGAACGGGGAAGAGCACCCAGTCATTTACCTCAGCAGGAAGTTGAAGTCCCATGAGGTAAATTACGCCACGGTTGAAAAGGAGTGTTTAGCGGTGAAGTGGGCTCTAGATTCCCTTCGGTACTATCTGCTAGGTAGGCACTTTGACATGGTTACGGATCACGCTCCGTTAAAGTGGATGGCTCAAAACAAGGAGACAAATAGAAGAGTAAATAGGTGGTTCCTGGCCCTACAGGAATTCAACTTCACAGTAAAGCATCGCCCTGGCGTTCAAATGGGGATTGTGGATGCTTTGTCTCGAGTACATGAATGCCTGATTGCTGGTGTTCCAACCCCAAGGTTAAAACAAGAGGGGGGGTATGTGACAGCAGGAAGGTAAAGTCACCTGGTTGCATCCAGGGGGGTAGGTATATTTCTCCCAGATTCAGGCTTTATGCCGACTTATACAACTAGGGAGAGAGTTGATGAAGCCCAGCTGAGGCTAGTGGGCTCATGGATGATTCATACCTCTAGGGAGAGTGCTGGGCGTCGTGCAGGCAGGGAGTTGATGAGACCAGCTGAAGCTTGTCAGCTCGTTTAAGGCCTCTATAAAAACTCCCAGCTTCATTAGGTGTTTGCTCATGCCTGGAACCAGACCTGTGTGGACTGTCTAGGGAGAGTGAACCCCTGTGCGGTGAGACAAAGCCTGTGTGGCTATTTGTTTGGACATTTACTAAACCAGGGACTTAGGGACTAGGACAGCACCAGGCTGATCCCAGTTGTTAGTTAGGGAAACCTGCATGTTTAGTCAGAGGTCAAGCTGACCAGGATTTATTTTGTTTATGTTTCTTTTTGCTTTGCTGTGTTTTTGTCACTGTAAATAGAGAAATAAACCGCACCTTTTGATCTTGAAAACCACAACCTCCGTCTGCTGGGCCTGTTTTTGTGTGGGGAGCCCATCCAGGGGGTCACACACACCCGCTACCGAGTTAACCCCCTCACAACGTGTAATCCAACCAGGGGATTGGATGTTATCAATAGACTTGCAGGATGTTTACCTGCATATACCAACACTCCCTCCTTTCCAGAAATATCAGAGGTTTGCAGTGGCACCTGTACATCTTAAATTTTGGAGTCTCCCATTCGGCCTCTGCACGTCACCAAAAGTCTTTAGGAAGACCCCAATTGCCATCATAGCCCCTCTAATAGAATTAGGGCCTCGAGTATACCATTACTTAGTGGAACAGAATGGTACAGTATCCCTCCCACCTCAAAAGGTGACATTGACTGTACGACAGATGAAGAAAGTCAGTGTGAGATTCTACCTGTCATACTCGAACTGTCAGAGCCTGATAGGCTGGATGTCGTCATGCATCCCTAGGGTCCCTTGGGCCCATTGGCATTTGAGACATTTCCAGCTGGAGTCCTTGAGGCTGTGGAATAGACGGTATCTATACCAACCCATACACCTGACGACCCTGATGCTCAGGAGTCTACATTGGTGGATGAAGAAACACACACCTATGAAATCACGTCCATTAAGACATGTCAACTGGATCACAATTATTACCGATGCCAGTGAAGCAGGTGGGGATCACACTGCAACCAGATCTCAGGGCAGGGAAGATGGTCCTTCCATACAACAGGCCTATTATCAAATATCCTGGAGGTCCAGGCAGCCTACCTTTTGCATTGCTAGCCCTAGTATTCAAGATTACAGGCAAACCAGTTCTCCGAATGGACAACAGGGCTGCGGTGTCCTTATATACACCGACAAGGAGGGACGCGCAGCAGGTCCCTGCTGAAGGAAGTGAAACCATATTCTTTTGGGCAAAAAGGAATCTAAAAGACCTAAGGACAGTCTATCTGCCCGGTCTTCTCAACTCAAGGGCCAACCGCCTATCTCACAGGTTCGTAGATTCCAACAAATAGTCTCTGCACCTGAAAGTTTTCGACTGGTTAGTGGACCAGTGGGGTCCCCTCGGGCTGGGCCTATTTGCAACAGCATTAAATACCAAGTTTTTCAAGGTTTATCTCGAGACTTCCTCATCCCTAGGCAGAGGCAGTAGATGCTCTCTCAGCCCCTGGGCATGCAATCTGGCCTATGCCTTCTCTCCATGGCCTCTCATTCCAAAAAAACTCCTGTTGAGGCTTATGGTAGAAACCACAATGGAGATAGCGGTCCTACTGTACTGGCCAAGACGTCCCTGGTTCCCCACAGCAATGTACCTGAATACACAGACTTCAGTCAAGGTTCCAATAATACCTTTTCTCCTGTCACAGGGATGTCACACCCATCCAGATTCCCGCAGGTTAAATCTTCACATCTGGCAGGTGAAAGGGAAAGATTCCAATCCCTAGGGTGTCCCAACAAAGTTATCGAAACCCTGCTCAGCGCAGGAAAGCCATCCACAAACAGTATATACGATAGGGTGTGGAACAAATTCAGGGCCTTCATGATTGGCAGAAACTGCGATCCAGATTTCCCATCATCCTCTCAAATTCTAAAACTCTTGCAGGCAGGCTTAGACCTAGGTCTTGCTTAAGTACACTAAAGGTGCAGGTAGCGGCAATTTCAGCGGCAACCAGTAAAAGATGGGCTGAGGATTCATTAATAATCCAATTTTTCAAAAGCTGTCAAAAAAGATCCGACCACCAACAAAACAATCTTTTCCCACTTGAGACCTTGCCATCATCTTAGAGTCTTTAACCAATCCACCTCTTGCCTCTTCGGAGTCAGCATCGCTTTGGAATCTAACCATGAAGCTATCCTTCTTGATAGCCATAACTTCTGACAGACGGGTTTCAGAGCTCCAAGCTTTAGGAGCGGATCATAATCATATCAGATTATTTCCTGACAAAGTAGAACTCGGAACGGTGCAAGGATTTAGCCTCAAGGTCACATCATCCCCGAACATGTCGGAGCCTTGGGCACTTCCAACATTTTCAGAACAAGACTCAGGTTCTCTTCACGAGCTGGACATTGCCTCCACTTTGAGATGCTATCTGCAGGCTACAGCATCCTTCAGGGACACTATCAGGTTGTTCATAAACAAAGGCAAGGAGGCGTCAGCAGGAACGTTTGCCTCATGGTTCGTTAAACTCATCCACAAGGTGTACAGGGCAAAAGGTCTGGGAGCCCCTTCGATAGTCAGGGCACACTCCACCAGAATGGTTTCTGCCTCTTGGGTGGCAAGAGTGAATGTGTCAATTGAAACTATTTGCAGGGCAGCGACTTGGTCATTCCAACATACGTTTCTGAAACATTACCGAGTAGACCCAGGAGCTCTCTCATCGGTAGAGTTTGGCAGACAGGCGGTCAAATCGGCCTTTGCTTCTTCTTCTTCTAAATGATGATAATAATCTCTTTAAAATAAACCTCTGAGCATCATCCCACCCATATCAGCTAGTTATTTGTCACAGGTATGCTGCCATGGAGGCACCAGGAAAACGGAAAATTGTATCATACTTACCAGTAATTTTCCTTTCCTGGTGCCTATCCATGGCAGCATACAATCCCACCCTCGGTATTCTATATTACGGAGAATGCTGGGACTGTGCTAACCAACTCTTTTATAATATTCACTAGTCCTGAGGGAGGAGCCAAGGCGGAGCTTGTCACAGGTATGCTGCCATGGATAGGCACCAGGAAAGGAAAATTACTGGTAAGTATGATACAATTTTCCGTTTTTTCTTCTTCTTTTTGCTTTTTTCGGAAATTCGGGAAATTCGAAAAATTCGTTTCTTTTTGTTTTTTTGCTTTTTTTTTCGGAAATTCTGGAAATTCGAAAAATTCGTTTTTTTGTTTTCGTTTTCTTTTTTTAGTTTTTTGCTTTTTTTCGGAAATGAAGGAAATTCGAAAAATTTGTTGTTTTCGTTTTTTTCCTTTTATTGCTTTTTTCGGAATTCGGGAATTCGGAATTTCCGAATTCCTAATTTTCGAATTCGAAATTTTCGAATTTCCGAATTTCCAAAAAAACAAATAAAACGAAAATAACGAATTTTTCGAATTTCCGAAAAATCAAAAAAACTAATTTCCGATTTTCGGAAATTCTGAAATTCTAAAAATTCGGAATTCGAAAATTCAACTTTCCAAATTTTCCCATTTTCGAATCTTAGATTTTCGAATTTTTGCAATTTCGAATTTTCGAATCTTGAATTTTCGAAATGACCAATTTTCGAAAATCAGAATTTCGGAAATTCGGGAATTCGAAAATCAGAATTTCGGAATTTCCGAAATTACGAATTTTGGAAATTACGAATTTCAAAAATCCGAATTTCCAAAATTACGATTTTCGTAAATTCGTAAATTCAAAATTTTGGAAATCGGAAAATCCAAAAATTCGGAAATCCGAAAGTTCGTAAATTGAAAAATTTGGAAATTCAGAAATTTGGGAATTGACGAATTTCTCTAAATTCGTGAAAAACGAATTAGAAACTAAACTAATTGCACATGTCTAGTGTGCACCTTCCACCAAATTCTCCAGATCCACCACGTGAAAACACAGCGTGAAAACCCTTAGGGGTTTAAACTCACCAGAGCCTGATAGATAACCGGCATTGAACAGGGGATATTCATCCGAACCATAGACTGTAGTCAGCATCAATCAGGGAAACACATGGATGATAGAGGCTCCAAGTATGGTAAATAAACAAAAGAAAGCGCAATAGCGTAATCCTGTTTATTAAATGTAAAATAAGCCCCTCACATCCCCTCGTATAATATACGTACATCAGCAAAATAGTTAATGAGAATTTGAAAGAAAACACTGGCACTTCACCGTCTCCGCCGTCCGGGGGAGCATAGGGCACTACTGTGGGGGTGGGGGGCACAGGACAATGCTATAAGGGGGGGCTCCGTCCAGTACTATGCTTCCCCCTGCCCACCACCAGTTGTAAGGTAGGAGGATGCTACCTACACATTGTAGAAGAAAGGGTGGGGCTACATGTTTGCCAAGTTTTCGGTACCGGGTCCCCAAAGTCCGGGAGATCAGGTGCAAAAAGGTGACTCAAGTATAAGCCATGGGGGGCATTTTCAGCACAAAAAAATGTGCTGAAAAACTCGCCTTATATACTCGAGTATATACGGTATATAGGGTTTATAAAGCACCAACAGTTTGCGCAGCACTTTTACAACGTCGGGGAAGACAGTACAATTACAATACAATACAGGAGGGATCAGAGGGCCCTGCTTATTAGAGCTTACAATCTAGAAGGGGGGGGGTCAAGTGGGACAAAGGGCAGTACATGGCTCCCAACTGTCCCTGATTTCGAGGGACTGTCCCTGATTTGGAGCAATGTCCCTCTGTCCCTGTTTGATCCTAATTTGTCCCTCATTTTGGTCTGATCTCTATAGTTGTATATAAAATGCACTTTTTATCTGTCAAAAAGTGTTTTCCAGCGCTAAACCTTTCATCTGATCTCTGAATTGCTGCATTTGTACATTCCATAAGCCAATATAAAGGAATAATAATGGTAAAAAAGCACTTGTGGGTTTAACCAATCTTGTTTTTTTTTTATACAGTTCTCCTTTAAGGGGGCGTAGCAGGGGGTGTGTCCTATGCCTGTATACGTTTGCTGATAGGTGTCCCACATTCCCATCTCAAAAAATGGGGAGGTATGGGTAGTAGCTGTGGGGGACGATCAGATGGAGAAAATTAAAATACAGTTGTTAGGTGTGGGTTGGATAGGCTTCTCTGAAGAGGAGGGTTTTCAAGGACCGTCTAAAAGCTAATAGAGTTGGAGATAGACAGACAGATTGGGGTAGGGAGTTCCATAGGATTGGAGAGGCTCTGGAAAAGTCTTGGAGGCGAGCATGGGAGGAGGTGACGAGGGAGCTAGAGAGCAGGAGGTCTTGAGAGGAACGAAGAGAACGATTAGGTTGGTATTTAGAGACTAGGTCAGTGATGTAGCTGAGGGCAGAGTTGTGGACGGCTTTGTAAGTAGTTGTCAGTATTTTGAATTTGGGTGAGCGGAAGCCGGTGGAGGGATTGACAGAGGAGTAGCAGACACAGAGCGGTTGGTAAGGTGGATGAGTATATAAAACCTATCAAATAAAAAAAAAATAAAAAAAATATTCATCAGTTTCGGCCAATATGTATTCTTCAACATATTTTTGGTAAAAAAAAAAAAAAATTTCAATAAGTGTATATTAATTGGTTTACGCAAAAGTTATCGCGTCTACAATACAGGGGATAGATTTATGGCTTTCTTAGTATTTTTTTATTTTTTTACTAGTAATGGCGGCGATCAGCGATTTTTAGCGGGACTGCGACATTGTGGCAGACACATCGGTCACCTAACTGATATTTGTGATAGTTTTTTGGGAACCAGAGTCACTGTACTAATGATACTGGCAGGGAAGGGGTTAAGATCGGGAATGAACAAAGGGTTAAATATGTTCCCTGAGGCTCGGTTCACACTGCATGCCGATGCGGCTCCCAGCAGGGGGGTACTGTGCATGCTGGTTCACTGTTTCAGGTCCGATTTCAGCCCGAATTTTTGGGCTGAATTCGGACCTGAAACAGACCAAAAGACACACAGGAGCAAATTCGCACCGGAGCCGCATCGGAGATATGGGAACCTGCTCCATAGAGAGCCAGTCACAGCTCACAATCTGCTACTATTGCGAATTGGATACGGGGAAAACCCTCTTCCAATTTGCAATAGTGTGACCCCGGCCTCACTGTGTGTGTTCTAACTGTATGGGGGATGGGCTCCCTGGGGACACATAGCATAGCAGAAAGACAGGATCTGTGTGATCTCCCCTGTCAGAACGGAGACCTGCCTTGCAGGCAGATCCCCGTTCTGTCACTGCGGGGAACGAAAGTGGGTGGCCGGTGGACCCGCTGATTGGCTCCCCCCCCCGCCCGCTGGCCAATGGGAGCCCCTCCGTGCCCGCCCACAAAAGCGAGTTCCCGCGCCGACGTGCAGCGGAACGAGCCACCTTGCTGCAGTATAATGACTTTGGCTGGTCAGGAAGTGGTTAAAGTAACGCAGCGCCGTATCGCAAAAAATTGCCTGGTCATGAAGCGGGGGGAGGTCAAGTGGATAAATGTGGGTGGAGTTCCACTTTACCTTTTTATAATGCGCAATGAGGGAAACCGTTACTAATGCGTGCGGTATTTAGATTGAAAATCAATTACTAAATATATATTATTATTATTTTTATTATTATTATTATTATTATTATTATTTTAATTTTTATTATTATTATTATTATTCGGGATGTATGTAGCACAAACTGTTTCTGTTATATAAATCCTGAATAATAATTATATATAATAATAAATATTATATTATTATTATATTATTATTATTATTATATTTTATATATTTTATAATTTAATATATATTATAAAAATCTATATAATAATATACTTAGTGATGGATATTGCAGCGTCTCAGGAAGCCCCAATCCTTTCTGAAATGAATGGAAATGGCGAGGACCAGAACATGTGACTGTGGTGTTTTTTTTCATTCCATGTGTTAGAAGAGAATAGATTGCAATGATGGATAATTGAAACCTTGTGGAATAATGAGCAGCACGTGTTCCCCTGTGCAGAGGAATCTTCCCCTTCCATATATAGAGGGGGATCTGGGTGTCTGGTGATGGGGAAGCACAGCGACTCGTCACTCGGGGAAGGAAGGAAGAGGATTCCATATATGGGCCGTTCTCCCGTCCGGATTCCCATCGTCTCTATTACACCCCGTCCTCATCACCACCAACGTCACTCACATCCCAAATCACACTCCTCTCCTGTGATCTGATGTCACACTGACACCACCCTGCATCATTACAGGACATCAATCTCATCAATACCCCCCCTCCCCCCCCCGGTACTCACCATATACAGTATATAGATAGACACAATCTATAGGAAGTACCCCCCCCCCCCAGTACTCCTCATATACAGGGGTAATTATATACAGTATATAGATAGACACAATCTATAGGAAGTACCCCCCCCCCAGTACTCCTCATATACAGGGGTAATTATATACAGTATATAGATAGACACAATCTATAGGAAGTACCCCCCCGGTACTCCTCATATACAGTATATAGATAGACACAATCTATAGGAAGTACCCCCCCCCCCCCGGTACTCCTCATATACAGTATATAGATAGACACAATCTATAGGAAGTACCCCCCCCCAGTACTCCTCATATACAGGGGTAATTATATACAGTATATAGATAGACACAATCTATAGGAAGTACCCCCCCCCGGTACTCCTCATATACAGGGGTAATTATATACAGTATATAGATAGACACAATCTATAGGAAGTACCCCCCCTGGTACTCCTCATATACAGTATATAGATAGACACAATCTATAGGAAGTACCCCCCCCCCCCCGGTACTCCTCATATACAGTATATAGATAGACACAATCTATAGGAAGTACCCCCCCCGGTACTCCTCATATACAGTATATAGATAGACACAATCTATAGGAAGTACCCCCCCCCCGGTACTCCTCATATACAGTATATAGATAGACACAATCTATAGGAAGTACCCCCCCCCAGTACTCCTCATATACAGGGGTAATTATATACAGTATATAGATAGACACAATCTATAGGAAGTACCCCCCCCCCGGTACTCCTCATATACAGTATATAGATAGACACAATCTATAGGAAGTACCCCCCCCCCCCGGTACTCCTCATATACAGTATATAGATAGACACAATCTATAGGAAGTACCCCCCCCTGGTACTCCTCATATACAGTATATAGATAGACACAATCTATAGGAAGTACCCCCCCCCCGGTACTCCTCATATACAGTATATAGATAGACACAATCTATAGGAAGTACCCCCCCCAGTACTCCTCATATACAGGGGTAATTATATACAGTATATAGATAGACACAATCTATAGGAAGTACCCCCCCTGGTACTCCTCATATACAGTATATAGATAGACACAATCTATAGGAAGTACCCCCCCAGTACTCCTCATATACAGTATATAGATAGACACAATCTATAGGAAGTACCCCCCCCCCGGTACTCCTCATATACAGTATATAGATAGACACAATCTATAGGAAGTACCCCCCCAGTACTCCTCATATACAGGGGTAATTATATACAGTATATAGATAGACACAATCTATAGGAAGTACCCCCCCCTGGTACTCCTCATATACAGTATATAGATAGACACAATCTATAGGAAGTACCCCCCCCCCTGGTACTCCTCATATACAGTATATAGATAGACACAATCTATAGGAAGTACCCCCCCCCGGTACTCCTCATATACAGGGGTAATTATATACAGTATATAGATAGACACAATCTATAGGAAGTACCCCCCCCCCCTGGTACTCCTCATATACAGTATATAGATAGACACAATCTATAGGAAGTACCCCCACCCTGGTACTCCTCATATACAGTATATAGATAGACACAATCTATAGGAAGTACCCCCCCCTGGTACTCCTCATATACAGTATATAGATAGACACAATCTATAGGAAGTACCCCCCCCCTGGTACTCCTCATATACAGTATATAGATAGACACAATCTATAGGAAGTACCCCCCCCTGGTACTCCTCATATACAGTATATAGATAGACACAATCTATAGGAAGTACCCCCCCCTGGTACTCACCATATACAGTATATAGATAGACACAATCTATAGGAAGTACCCCCCCCCCTGGTACTCCTCATATACAGTATATAGATAGACACAATCTATAGGAAGTACCCCCCCTGGTACTCCTCATATACAGTATATAGATAGACACAATCTATAGGAAGTACCCCCCCCTGGTACTCCTCATATACAGTATATAGATAGACACAATCTATGGGAAGTACCCCCCCCGGTACTCACCATATACAGTATATAGATAGACACAATCTATAGGAAGTACCCCCCCCCCCTGGTACTCCTCATATACAGTATATAGATAGACACAATCTATAGGAAGTACCCCCCCCCCTGGTACTCCTCATATACAGTATATAGATAGACACAATCTATAGGAAGTACCCCCCCCCCCTGGTACTCCTCATATACAGTATATAGATAGACACAATCTATGGGAAGTACCCCCCCCGGTACTCACCATATACAGTATATAGATAGACACAATCTATAGGAAGTACCCCCCCTCCAGTACTCCTCATATACAACATATAGATAGACACAATCTATAGGAAGTACCCCCCCCCAGTACTCCTCATATACAGGGGTAATTATATACAGTATATAGATAGACACAATCTATAGGAAGTACCCCCCCCCAGTACTCCTCATATACAGGGGTAATTATATACAGTATATAGATAGACACAATCTATAGGAAGTACCCCCCCCCTCCAGTACTCCTCATATACAACATATAGATAGACACAATCTATAGGAAGTACCCCCCCCCCAGTACTCCTCATATACAGGGGTAATTATATACAGTATATAGATAGACACAATCTATAGGAAGTACCCCCCCCCAGTACTCCTCATATACAGGGGTAATTATATACAGTATATGGATGGACACAATCTATAGGAAGTACCCCCCCCCCCGGTACTCCTCATATACAGGGGTAATTATATACAGTATACAGATAGACACAATCTATAGGAAGTACCCCCCCGTACTCCTCATATACAGGGGTAATTATATACAGTATATAGATAGACACAATCTATAGGAAGTACCCCCCCCAGTACTCCTCATATACAGGGGTAATTATATACAGTATATAGATAGACACAATCTATAGGAAGTACCCCCCCCGGTACTCCTCATATACAGGGGTAATTATATACAGTATATAGATAGACACAATCTATAGGAAGTACCCCCCCCCAGTACTCCTCATATACAGGGGTAATTATATACAGTATATAGATAGACACAATCTATAGGAAGTACCCCCCCGGTACTCCTCATATACAGGGGTAATTATATACAGTATATGGATGGACACAATCTATAGGAAGTACCCCCCCGGTACTCCTCATATACAGGGGTAATTATATACAGTATACAGATAGACACAATCTATAGGAAGTACCCCCCGTACTCCTCATATACAGGGGTAATTATATACAGTATACAGATAGACACAGTCTATAGGAAGTACCCCCCGTACTCCTCATATACAGGGGTAATTATATACAGTATATAGATAGACACAATCTATAGGAAGTACCCCCCCCCCCTGGTACTCCTCATATACAGTATATAGATAGACACAATCTATAGGAAATTTCCCCCACCCCCCCGGGAACTCCTCATATACAGGGGTAATTATATACAGTATATAGATAGACACAATCTATAGGAAATACCCCCCCCCGGTACTCCTCATATACAGGGGTAATTATATACAGTATATAGATAGACACAATCTATAGGAAGTACCCCCCCGGTACTCCTCATATACAGGGGTAATTATATACAGTATATAGATAGACACAATCTATAGGAAGTACCCCCCCGGTACTCCTCATATACAGGGGTAATTATATACAGTACCTGTATATAGATAGACACAATCTATAGGAAGTACCCCCCCCCGGTACTCCTCATATTCAGGGGTAATTATATACAGTATATGGATGGACACAATCTATAGGAAGTACCCCCCGGTACTCCTCATATACAGGGGTAATTATATACAGTATATAGATAGACACAATCTATAGGAAGTACCCCCCCCCCTGGTACTCCTCATATACAGTATATAGATAGACACAATCTATAGGAAATTTCCCCCACCCCCCCGGGAACTCCTCATATACAGGGGTAATTATATACAGTATATAGATAGACACAATCTATAGGAAATACCCCCCCCCCGGTACTCCTCATATACAGGGGTAATTATATACAGTATATAGATAGACACAATCTATAGGAAGTACCCCCCCGGTACTCCTCATATACAGGGGTAATTATATACAGTATATAGATAGACACAATCTATAGGAAGTACCCCCCCGGTACTCCTCATTAGTGATGAGCCGAACACCCCCGGGTTCGGTTCGCACCAGAACCCGCGAACGGACCGAAAGTTCGAACGAACATTAGAACCCTATTAAATACAATGGATGCGAACGTTCGAATTCTAAAGTGCTAATTATAAAAACTATTATGCATGTTATTGTCCTAAAAAGGGTTTGGGAACCCGGGTTCTGCACCAGGGGACATGTATCAATGCAAAAATAAGTTTTAAAAACGGTCGTTTTCCGGGAGCAGTCATTTTAATGATGCATAAAGTGAAAAAAAAAAAGTCAAATATTCCTTTAAATATCGTACCTGGGGGGTGTCTAAAGTATGCCTGTGAAGTGCCACGTGTTTCCCGTGTTTAGAACTGTCCCTGCACAAAATGACACTTCTAAAGGAAAAAAAAGCCATTTAAAACTGCTTGCGGCTTTAATGTAATGTCTGGTCCCGGTAATATGGATGAAAATCTTTAAGAAAAATGGCATAGCTACCCCATGACCCCCCCCCCTACCCCAGCCCATTACCAGCCCCTTTGGGTCTTGTATGGATATTAAGGGGAACCCCGCACATAAAATAAAAAAGGCCCTATATACTCTGAACAGCCGTATACAGGCGGTGCATACAAGACAGGGACTGTAGGTTTGTTCTTATGTAGAATCTGTTTGTAATTTTGAACAGGTACATTGTTGAAGTGTAGCTCCAGACCAAAAATCTATTTTTAAACTTTTTGGAAAACATAGGTAAGGGTTATCACCCCTGTAACATTTGTTTTGCTGTCTGTGCCCCTGTTCAGAACATTTCACCTCACTTTCCGTCCTAATGACAACTGTTTTTGAAATGTGGTGTTTTTCTTGAAACAAGGATTGCTGATAAAGCATCAGTACAGAGGAGACACCTTTCTCCCATATTTATTCTTACAGGAGAGAATTTTCCTTCCTAGTGGTAGATTTCCTCTCACTTCCTGTTGTCTTCTTGCGTTTGCAAGTAGGAGTCGTTTGTAAGTTGGATGTTTGAAAGTAGGGACCTGCCGTATATACTCTGCAGAAATAGGCCCCTTAGTTGTTGGTGTTGGCACAACACTGTAAGCACTCACAGTTACTCTTGGTTGGTGCTGGAACGCCCTGCTGTCAACTATTATATCAGGAATTTTAATTACATATAATTGTTGAACAGTGGTAGTAAAAATTGGGCCTTTGATGGTGGTGCTGGTGCCACAACACTGTAAG
This sequence comes from Rana muscosa, assembly GCA_029206835.1. Taxonomy (NCBI): domain Eukaryota; kingdom Metazoa; phylum Chordata; class Amphibia; order Anura; family Ranidae; genus Rana; species Rana muscosa. Next base: position 341,943,192 of record CM055122.1, read on the forward strand.
CCCTGACAGTTACTCTTGGTGGGTGCAGCAATGGGCCCTGCTGTGAATTATTAGATCAAGAATTGTAATTACATGCCCCTGTTGAACAGGGGCTGAAAAATTGGGCCTTAGGCACTGGTGGCACAACACTGCAACCCTTCACAGATACTGTACTTGGAGCACAGCAATGAGCCCTGTTGCAAAGTATTGCTTCAAAAATTGTAATGACACGCCCCTGTTAAACAGGGGCTGAAAAATTGGGCCTTAGGCACTGGTGGCACAACACTGCAACTCCTCACAGATACTGTACTTGGAGCACAGCAATGAGCCCTGTTGCAAAGTATTGCTTCAAAAATTGTAATTACACGCCCCTGTTAAACAGGGGCTGAAAAATTGGGCGTTAGGCACTGGTGGCGGCACCCATAAACAAAAATGATCTTCCAAGCTATCATCATCAATCGTATCATTGAGGACTCGGAGGAGGAGGATAGCCAGTCAACATAACAGCACAGGCACTCAGCATCAGCATCAGTCTTGAAGGGATGTGACATTTTAAAATCAATTAGTCTGTTATATCAGCATCAGGTGTGTGGTAGCTGGTGGTGATCCAAGACTGGTTCATCTTGATGAAAGTCAGTCGATCAACCGAGTCGGTGGACAGGCGCACCCTGTGATCCGTGACAAATCCTCCAGCAGCACTGAATGTGCGTTCCGAAAGAACGCTGGATGCAGGACAGGCCAGTAGCTCAATTGCATACTGTGCAAGCTCTGGCCAGTGATCCATCCTCAAGACCCAGTAAGCCAGAGGATTTTCGGTGGGGAAGGTGTCCAAGTCTGACCTTGCCCCTAGATATTCCTGCACCATGTTTATCAGACGCTGGCGATGGTTGCTGGAACCGATCATACTTTGGGGCTGCGGACTAAAGAATTGTCTGAACGCATCGGTCAGACGGCCACCTTCCCCACCGCTCCTTCTTTGACTGGCCGAAGCCTCAGCAACTCGTTGTCCAGGACCAGGAGTTTGCAACCTCCCAGTCTCTGGGAACGCGTTGCACAGACCTTTCTGCAAGGCCTCCCGGAGTTGTCTCATCCTCTGCTCCCTCTGCGACGGTAACATAAGGTCCGCAACCTTACCCTTGTACCGTGGATCAAGGAGAGTGGCCAGCCAGTAATGGTCCCTCTCCTTGATCCGAAGAATACGAGGATCCTTCCGCAGACTTTGCAGGATCAGGGAGGCCATGCAGCGTAGGTTTGCTGAGGCATTCGCTCCGGAGTCCTCTGGGTCACTAAGGACGACATGATCCGCAGCCACCTCCTCCCAGCCACGTACAAGTCCACTGGTTTCTTGGGACTGTAAATCATCCCTAAAAGACTGCTGCTGATGATGCTGAGTGCCAGCCTCCACCTCCATGCTGACACAATCCTCCTCCTCCTCCTCCTCCTCCTCCTCCTCCTCTTCCTGTGCGATGGGTGGGACAGAAGGAACACTGTCTGGGTAAAGGGGGCCTTGAGAGGCAAGGAAGTCCTCCTCTTCCTGCCTCTGTTCTGCCTCAAGTGCCCTGTCCCATTATTCCACGCAGCGTGTGCTCCAACAGGTGGACAAGAGGTACAGTGTCACTGATGCATGCACTGTCACTGCTCACCATCCTCGTGGCCTCCTCAAATGGTGCCAGGACAGTGCATGCATCCCTGATCATGCCCCACTGGCGTGGAGAAAAAAAACCAAGCTCCCCTGACCCTGTCCTGGTGCCGTAGTCGCACAGGTACTCATTGATGGCCCTCTGCTGCGTGTGCAGCCGCTGCAGCATGGCCAACGTTGAGTTCCACCTGGTGGGCATGTCACATATAAGGCGGTTCTTGGGCAGGTTCAACTCCTTTTGCAGCTCAGCCAGGCGAGCACTGGCATTATAAGATCTGCGGAAATGCACACAGACTTTCCTGGCCTGCCTCAGGACATCCTGTAAGCCCGGGTACCTGCCCAAGAAGCGCTGCACCACCAGGTTAAGGACGTGAGCCACACAGGGCACATGGGTCAGTTGTCCCTGTCGGAGGGCGGAGAGGAGGTTGGTGCCATTGTCGCAAACCACCATTCCTGGCTTAAGCTGGCGTGGCGTCAACCACCTCTCGGCCTGGCCCTGCAGAGCAGACAGGACCTCTGCCCCAGTGTGGCTTCTGTCCCCCAAACACACCAGCGCAAGCACGGCATGGCATCTTTTTGCCTGCGTACTTGCGTAGCCCCGTGAACGGCTACGGAGCACCGCTGGTTCATAGGACAAACCACAGGAAGAGGCCATGGAGGAAGAAGAAGAGGAGGGGGTGGAGGAGAGAGGTGTGTCACAACCAGTAGTAGCATTTTGGAGGCGTGGCGGTGGGACAACCTCCAACACTACTGCACCTTGTCCTGAATCCTTCCCAGCTGCCAAAAGAGTGACCCAATGGGCCGTGAAAGAAAGGTAACGTCCCTGTCCATGCCTGCTGGACCATGAGTCAGCGGTAATATGCACCTTACCGCTGACCGCCCTGTCCAGCGAGGCCAAGACATTGCCTTCCACATGCCGGTAGAGAGCCGGAATAGCCTTCCGTGAGAAAAAGTGGCGTTTGGGAACCTGCCACTGAGGAACCGCACATTGCACAAACTCACGGAAGGGGGCCGAGTCTACCAACTGAAAAGGCAGCAGTTGAAGCGCTAGCAATTTAGCCAAGCTAGCATTCAACCGCTGGGCATGTGGATGGCTGGGAGTGAACTTCTTTCGACGGTCCAGCAGCTGGGGCAGGGAAATTTGCCTGCTAGAATCGGACGTCGGTGTACTGCTAGCAGAGTGGGCGCAAGTACTTGGCTGTGACACACCTAATTCTACACCTTCATTCCTCTCAGTGCATGTTTCAGAGAGGACTGAAGTTATAGTGGGGTTGGAGATCCCAGCTGATGCGGTGCAAGGAGAGGTCCGCTTGGTTCTTTGGTGTGGGTCTTTGAGGTAGGCTTGCCAACGAGCTGCATGGCAGGTCAACATATGTCTGGTCAGGCATGTGGTACCCAAGCGGCTGATGTTTTGGCCACGCGATATACGCTTGAGACATATGTTGCAAACAGCAGCTGTGCGATCTGATGCACTAGCCTCAAAAAAGGCCCACACCAAAGAACTTTTTGAATGACGGGCAGAGGCAGCGCCCTGCACAGGCGGAGCTCTGCGGTGTGATTCCGTCGGTGTACTGCCCTTACGCTGGCCACCAAAGGGCATCCTGCCTCGTTGGAGATGTGCCTCCTCCTCATCCTCCTCCTCCTCCTCTCTCCTATTAGGCACCCACGTGGAGTCATTGACCTCATCATCCCCTCCCTCCTCATCACTGGAGCCAATCTGGCAGTATGCTGCAGCTGCTGGAACATGACTGCCAGATTGGTGTCCTTCTTGAGCATCCCCTCTGTCTGCTCTCACGCTACTGCCTTCCTCTAGCTGGGTTTCATCATCAGACCCTTCGAAACGCTGGGCATCCTCCTGGAGCATGTACCCAACACTGTGCTGAAACAGTTCGGGGGACTCCTCAGGAGGAGGACATGGTGGGTCTAGGGAAGGAGTGACTGATGATTTGTCTGACATTGATACCAGGGAAGACGACGCTTTGGCAGCTGCTTTTCCAGTACCCTGAGCCTGGGTGAGAGAGGATGAGGAGGAGGAGGAGGGCTTGGTCATCCACTCTACCAAGTCTTCGGCATGATGTGGCTCAACATGTCCAGCTGCCGAAAAGAAGGACAAGCGTGTCCCATGGCCATGTGCTGATGACAATGCACCGCGTCCACGACCAGCACTGTTGCCCCCAGACACAGAGCCTGCTTGCCCTCTTTTATTGCCTCCTGACTGTCTGCCTCTCCTTGTTTGCCTTCCAGACATTCTAATAGATGGCCTGCAGGGAGATGGGAAAAAAGCAATAAGGGCTACCTTCAGGTGTCCTTCTCTGTCCCTTGAAACAAGGACTTTCACAGTGAAAGAAACTGACACTGTCCCTACCTAGAGTTTTCTGTCCCTAGAATAAATGTTTTTTTTAATCACAATATAGCACAAGGACAATTCACTCAATGTCTCTCCAGGTCCCTGGAAACAAGGACTTGCAGAGTGAAAGAAACTGACACTGTCCCTACCTAGAGTTTTCTGTCCCTAGAATAAATGTTTTTTTTAAGCACAATATAGCACAAGGACAATTAACTCACTGTCCTTACAGGTCCCTGGAAACAAGGACTTGCAGAGTGAAAAAAAAAAAACACTCTCCCTACCTACAGTTTTCTGTCCCTAGAAAAAATGTTTTTTTTAAGCACAATATAGCACAAGGACAATTAACTCACTGTCCTTACAGGTCCCTGGAAACAAGGACTTGCAGAGTGAAAGAAAAAAAACACTCTCCCTACCTACAGTTTTCTGTCCCTAGAAAAAATGTTTTTTTTAATCACAATATAGCACAAGGAAAATTAACTCACTGTCCTTACAGGTCCCTGGAAACAAGGACTTGCAGAGTGAAAGAAAAAAAACACTCTCCCTACCTACAGTTTTCTGTCCCTAGAAAAAATGTTTTTTTTAATCACAATATAGCACAAGGAAAATTAACTCACTGTCCTTACAGGTCCCTGGAAACAAGGACTTGCAGAGTGAAAGAAACTGACACTGTCCCTACCTAGAGTTTTCTGTCCCTAGAATAAATGTTTTTTTTAAGCACAATATAGCACAAGGACAATTAACTCACTGTCCTTACAGGTCCCTGGAAACAAGGACTTGCAGAGTGAAAGAAAAAAAACACTCTCCCTAACTACAGTTTTCTGTCCCTAGAAAAAATGTTTTTTTTAATCACAATATAGCACAAGGAAAATTAACTCACTGTCCTTACAGGTCCCTGGAAACAAGGACTTGCAGAGTGAAAGAAACTGACACTGTCCCTACCTAGAGTTTTCTGTCCCTAGAATAAATGTTTTTTTTAAGCACAATATAGCACAAGGACAATTAACTCACTGTCCTTACAGGTCCCTGGAAACAAGGACTTGCAGAGTGAAAAAAAAAAAACACTCTCCCTACCTAGAGTTTTCTGTCCCTAGAAAAAATGTTTTTTTTAAGCACAATATAGCACAAGGACAATTAACTCACTGTCCTTACAGGTCCCTGGAAACAAGGACTTGCAGAGTGAAAGAAAAAAAACACTCTCCCTACCTAGAGTTTTCTGTCCCTAGAAAAAATGTTTTTTTTAAGCACAATATAGCACAAGGACAATTAACTCACTGTCCTTACAGGTCCCTGGAAACAAGGACTTGCAGAGTGAAAGAAAAAAAACACTCTCCCTACCTAGAGTTTTCTGTCCCTAGAAAAAATGTTTTTTTTAATCACAATATAGCACAAGGAAAATTAACTCACTGTCCTTACAGGTCCCTGGAAACAAGGACTTGCAGAGTGAAAGAAAAAAAACACTCTCCCTACCTACAGTTTTCTGTCCCTAGAAAAAATGTTTTTTTTAATCACAATATAGCACAAGGAAAATTAACTCACTGTCCTTACAGGTCCCTGGAAACAAGGACTTGCAGAGTGAAAGAAACTGACACTGTCCCTACCTAGAGTTTTCTGTCCCTAGAATAAATGTTTTTTTTAATCACAATATAGCACAAGGAAAATTAACTCACTGTCCTTACAGGTCCCTGGAAACAAGGACTTGCAGAGTGAAAGAAACTGACACTGTCCCTACCTAGAGTTTTCTGTCCCTAGAATAAATGTTTTTTTTAATCACAATATAGCACAAGGAAAATTAACTCACTGTCCTTACAGGTCCCTGGAAACAAGGACTTGCAGAGTGAAAGAAACTGACACTGTCCCTACCTAGAGTTTTCTGTCCCTAGAATAAATGTTTTTTTTAATCACAATATAGCACAAGGAAAATTAACTCACTGTCCTTACAGGTCCCTGGAAACAAGGACTTGCAGAGTGAAAGAAACTGACACTGTCCCTACCTAGAGTTTTCTGTCCCTAGAATAAATGTTTTTTTTAAGCACAATATAGCACAAGGACAATTAACTCACTGTCCTTACAGGTCCCTGGAAACAAGGACTTGCAGAGTGAAAGAAAAAAAAACACTCTCCCTACCTACAGTTTTCTGTCCCTAGAAAAAATGTTTTTTTTAATCACAATATAGCACAAGGAAAATTAACTCACTGTCCTTACAGGTCCCTGGAAACAAGGACTTGCAGAGTGAAAGAAACTGACACTGTCCCTACCTAGAGTTTTCTGTCCCTAGAATAAATGTTTTTTTTAATCACAATATAGCACAAGGACAATTAACTCACTGTCCTTACAGGTCCCTGGAAACAAGGACTTGCAGAGTGAAAGAAACTGACACTGTCCCTACCTAGAGTTTTCTGTCCCTAGAATAAATGTTTTTTTTAAGCACAATATAGCACAAGGACAATTAACTCACTGTCCTTACAGGTCCCTGGAAACAAGGACTTGCAGAGTGAAAGAAAAAAAACACTCTCCCTACCTACAGTTTTCTGTCCCTAGAAAAAATGTTTTTTTTAATCACAATATAGCACAAGGAAAATTAACTCACTGTCCTTACAGGTCCCTGGAAACAAGGACTTGCAGAGTGAAAGAAACTGACACTGTCCCTACCTAGAGTTTTCTGTCCCTAGAATAAATGTTTTTTTTAATCACAATATAGCACAAGGACAATTAACTCACTGTCCTTACAGGTCCCTGGAAACAAGGACTTGCAGAGTGAAAGAAACTGACACTGTCCCTACCTAGAGTTTTCTGTCCCTAGAATAAATGTTCTTTTTAAGCACAATATAGCACAAGGACAATTAACTCACTGTCCTTACAGGTCCCTGGAAACAAGGACTTGCAGAGTGAAAGAAAAAAAACACTCTCCCTACCTACAGTTTTCTGTCCCTAGAAAAAATGTTTTTTTTAATCACAATATAGCACAAGGAAAATTAACTCACTGTCCTTACAGGTCCCTGGAAACAAGGACTTGCAGAGTGAAAGAAACTGACACTGTCCCTACCTAGAGTTTTCTGTCCCTAGAATAAATGTTTTTTTTAATCACAATATAGCACAAGGACAATTAACTCACTGTCCTTACAGGTCCCTGGAAACAAGGACTTGCAGAGTGAAAGAAACTGACACTGTCCCTACCTAGAGTTTTCTGTCCCTAGAATAAATGTTTTTTTTAAGCACAATATAGCACAAGGACAATTAACTCACTGTCCTTACAGGTCCCTGGAAACAAGGACTTGCAGAGTGAAAGAAACTGACACTGTCCCTACCTAGAGTTTTCTGTCCCTAGAATAAATGTTTTTTTTAAGCACAATATAGCACAAGGACAATTAACTCACTGTCCTTACAGGTCCCTGGAAACAAGGACTTGCAGAGTGAAAGAAACTGACACTGTCCCTACCTAGAGTTTTCTGTCCCTAGAATAAATGTTTTTTTTAAGCACACTATAGCAGAAGCACAAAACACACTGACACTCTCCCTACCTATCCTTCTCTTTCCCTAAACTAAAGGAATCCAGGTTAAGCAAGAAAGAAATAACAGTCACTGTCCCTGCCTATGCTACTCTATCCCTGCTCCGGAACACACTACACTAGGCCGCCGTGCTGGCGGCCTTTTATAGTGTGGGGCGTGTACTAAACACCCTCAGCAATAATTGGCCACAGGCATCCTGCCTGTGGCCAATCATTGCTCTCCTCGCTGCCGGCGCTGTGATTGGCCAAGCATGCGGGGTCACAGTGCATGCTTGGCCAATCACAGCGCCTGGATGACACTGCGATGGCGTAGTGCATTGTGGGCCGTTCGCGTCACTCGAATTTGGCGCGAACGGCCCAAATCGTTCGATCTTCGTCGAACGATCGAACAGCCAATGTTCGAGTCGAACGTATGTTCGACTCGAACACGAAGCTCATCCCTACTCCTCATATACAGGGGTAATTATATACAGTACCTGTATATAGATAGACACAATCTATAGGAAGTACCCCCCCCCGGTACTCCTCATATTCAGGGGTAATTATATACAGTATATGGATGGACACAATCTATAGGAAGTACCCCCCCCGGTACTCCTCATATACAGGGGTAATTATATACAGTATATAGATAGACACAATCTATAGGAAGTACCCCCCGGTACTCCTCATATACAGGGGTAATTATATACAGTATACAGATAGACACAATCTATAGGAAGTACCCCCCCCCCGGTACTCCTCATATACAGGGGTAATTATATACAGTATATAGATAGACACAATCTATAGGAAGTACCCCCCCGGTACTCCTCATATACAGGGGTAATTATATACAGTATACAGATAGACACAATCTATAGGAAGTACCCCCCCCCCCGGTACTCCTCATATACAGGGGTAATTATATACAGTATATAGATAGACACAATCTATAGGAAGTACCCCCCCCCCCGGTACTCCTCATATACAGGGGTAATTATATACAGTATACAGATAGACACAATCTATAGGAAGTACCCCCCGTACTCCTCATATACAGGGGTAATTATATACAGTATACAGATAGACACAATCTATAGGAAGTACCCGCCCCCCCCCCCCCCGGTACTCCTCATATACAGGGGTAATTATATACAGTATACAGATAGACACAATCTATAGGAAGTACCCCCCGTACTCCTCATATACAGGGGTAATTATATACAGTATACAGATAGACACAATCTATAGGAAGTACCCGCCCCCCCCCCGGTACTCCTCATATACAGGGGTAATTATATACAGTATATAGATAGACACAATCTATAGGAAGTACCCCCCCCGGTACTCCTCATATACGGGGGGAATTATATACAGTATATAGATAGACACAATCTATAGGAAGTACCCCCCCCCCCCGGTACTCCTCATATACGGGGGGAATTATATACAGTATATAGATAGACACAATCTATAGGAAGCAGGACAATCGCGTGACAGCGGAAGAAGTTGTCCGCTTCCCCCTCTATACATAGGAAGCCCACCGATTGATATTGATGGATGACACACAAGAGGTACAAAGTAACAATATAAAGTAGCAATCGTTTCATGTATCCATTACTTCCCTTTCTCCAGCTTGTCATGTGACTCTTGTACATGTTGTTACATTACATTGTTACTTTGTATGTTCTGTGTATTGAATTAAAGTAATATTAAACCCTCTTGTTTTATTTAAAGCAACATTAGAGTTCCGTTCTTTTTTTTTTTTTAATTAACCACTTCCTGTCCGTAGGACGTCCTGGACTTTAACCACTTCCCGTCCGTAGGACGTCCTGGACTTTAGCCACTCCCCGTCTGTAGGACGTCCTGGACTTTAACCACTCCCCGTCTGTAGGACGTCCTGGACTTTAACCACTCCCCGTCTGTAGGACGTCCTGGACTTTAGCCACTCCCCATCTGTAGGACGTCCTGGACTTTAGCCACTCCCCGTCTGTAGGACGTCCTGGACTTTAACCACTTCCCGTCCGTAGGACGTCCTGGGATTTAACCACTCCCCGTCTGTAGGACGTCCTGGACTGTAACCACTTCCTGTCGGTAGGATGTCCTGGACTGTAACCACTTCCTGTCCGTAGGACGTCCTGGACTGTAACCACTTCCTGTCCGTAGGATGTCCTGGACTTTAACCACTTCCCGTCTGTAGGACGTCCTGGACTTTAACCACTTCCCGTCCGTAGGACGTCCTGGACTTTAGCCACTCCCCGTCTGTAGGACGTCCTGGACTTTAACCACTTCCCGTCCGTAGGACGTCCTGGACTTTAGCCACTCCCCATCTGTAGGACATCCTGGACTTTAACCACTCCCCGTCTGTAGGACGTCCTGGACTGTAACCACTTCCTGTCGGTAGGATGTCCTGGACTGTAACCACTTCCTGTCCGTAGGACGTCCTGGACTTTAACCACTTCCCGTCCGTAGGACGTCCTGGACTTTAACCACTTCCCGTCTGTAGGACATCCTGGACTGTAACCACTTCCTGTCCGTAGGACGTCCTGGACTGTAACCACTTCCTGTCCGTAGGACGTCCTGGACTTTAACCACTTCCCGTCTGTAGGACGTCCTGGACTTTAACCACTTCCCATCTGTAGGACGTCCTGGACTTTAACCACTTCCCATCTGTAGGACGTCCTGGACTTTAACCACTTCCTGTCTGTAGGACGTCCTGGATTTTAACCACTTCCTGTCTGTAGGATGTCCTGGACTTTAACCACTTCCCGTCTGTAGGACGTCCTGGACTTTAGCCACTCCCCGTCTGTAGGACGTCCTGGACTTTAACCACTCCCCGTCTGTAGGACGTCCTGGACTTTAACCACTTCCCGTCTTTAGGACATCCTGGACTGTAACCACTTCCTGTCCGTAGGACGTCCTGGACTGTAACCACTTCCTGTCCGTAGGACGTCCTGGACTTTAACCACTTCCCGTCTGTAGGACGTCCTGGACTTTAATCACTTCCCGTCCGTAGGACGTCCTGGACTTTAACCACTTCCCGTCTGTAGGACGTCCTGGACTTTAACCACTTCCCGTCTGTAGGACGTCCTGGACTTTAACCACTCCCCTTCAGTAGGACGTCCTGGACTTTAACCACTCCCCTTCTGTAGGACGTCCTGGACTTTAACCACTTCCCGTCTGTATGTAGGATGTCCTGGACTTTAACCACTTCCCGTCTGTAGGACGTCCTGGACTTTAACCACTTCCCGTCTGTAGGACGTCCTGGACTTTAACCACTCCCCTTCAGTAGGACGTCCTGGACTTTAACCACTCCCCTTCAGTAGGACGTCCTGGACTTTAACCACTCCCCTTCTGTAGGACGTCCTGGACTTTAACCACTTCCCGTCTGTAGGACGTCCTGGACTTTAACCACTTCCCGTCTGTAGGACGTCCTGGACTTTAACCACTCCCCTTCAGTAGGACGTCCTGGACTTTAACCACTCCCCTTCAGTAGGACGTCCTGGACTTTAACCACTCCCCTTCTGTAGGACGTCCTGGACTTTAACCACTTCCTGTCTGTAGGACGTCCTGGACTTTAACCACTTCCCATCTGTAGGACGTCCTGGACTTTAACCACTTCCCGTCTGTAGGACGTCCTGGACTTTAACCACTTCCCGTCTGTAGGACGTCCTGGACTGTAACCACTTCCTGTCCTTAGGACGTCCTGGACTTTAACCACTTCCCGTCTGTAGGACGTCCTGGACTTTAACCACTTCCCGTCTGTAGGACGTCCTGGACTTTAACCACTTCCCGTCTGTAGGACGTCTTGGAATTTAACCACTTCCCATCTGTAGGATGTCCTGGACTTTAACCACTTCCCGTCTGTAGGAAGTCCTGGACTTTAACCACTTCCCGTCTGTAGGACGTCTTGGAATTTAACCACTTCCCATCTGTAGGATGTCCTGGACTTTAACCACTTCCCGTCTGTAGGAAGTCCTGGACTTTAACCACTTCCCGTCTGTAGGACGTCTTGGAATTTAACCACTTCCCATCTGTAGGATGTCCTGGACTTTAACCACTTCCCGTCTGTAGGACGTCCTGGACTTTAACCACTTCCCGTCTGTAGGACGTCCTGGACTTTACCCACTCCCCTTCTGTAGGACGTCCTGGACTTTACCCACTCCCCTTCTGTAGGACGTCCTGGACTTTAACCACTCCCCTTCTGTAGGACGTCCTAGACTTTACCCACTCCCCTTCTGTAGGACGTCCTGGACTTTACCCACTCCCCGTCTGTAGGACGTCCTGGACTTTAACCACTTCCCGTCTGTAGGACGTCCTGGACTTTAACCACTTCCCGTCTGTAGGACGTCCTGGACTTTTAACCACTTCTTGTCCGTAGGACGTCCTGGACTTTTAACCACTTCTTGTCCGTAGGACGTCCTGGAATTCAACCACTTCCCGTCCGTAGGACGTCCTGGATTTTAAAGCAGTCGCGCAACGCTTTGTGAATGGCCAGCTTGTCTTCTGGGACACACACACCAGGTCCCAGAAGACAGTGGGGGGGGGGCATGACGTCCTGCACCCTGGCCTGGCTGGATTGGAAGTACACTCAGTACTTAAAAAAAAGGCACCAAAGAAAAAAAAATGTTTTAAATATCCAACAACGAGTGGTGGAGGGGTGGTCTTTTGTTTAAGACCACCTCTCTTAAAGTGGGTGGAACTCTGCTTTAACCACTTGCCGCCCAGCCGCCGTCATTATACTGCTGCAGGTCGGCTCGTTCCCACAAATCGCTGTATCTGTATGGCGGGGGGAACCGACGCGATGTTCACCGGCCACCCGCAATCGCTCCACAGAGAGGCAGGGGAGTAGAGAGAGATCGTCTGTTCCTAGTGATCAGGAACAGCGATCTCTCTCCTCCTTCAGTCAGTCCCCTCCCCCCCACAGTTAGAAACACCTCCAAGGGAACACATTTAACCCCTTGATCACCCCCTAGTGTTAACCCCTTCCCTGCCATTGCCATTTATACAGTACTCATTGCATTTTTATGGCACTCATCGCTGTATAAATGTCAATGGTCCCAAAAATGTGTCCGATCTGTCCCCCGCAATGTCGCAGTCCTGCTAAAAATTGCTGATCACCACCATTACTAGTAAAAAATAGTGTGGGGGGGGGGATTTTTGCTGACACATAAAGCTCAGCTGGGGATGAAAGAGTTAGATGATGCTGGACGTCCTCCAGCCAGGAAATGAGGCGGGGCTCTATCTGACTTGCTGCAGCTTCTAATGAGAAGCTCACAGTGTGCAGTGAAATCGGAGGAAGCCATTTCAGCCCAGGTAAGGAGCCACTACACCTGTGCAAGACTGAAGGGGGAGGAGCCGTACACCTGTGCAAGACTGAAGGGGGAGGAGCAAATACACCTGTGCAAGGCTAAAGGGGAGGAGCCAGTACACCTGTGCAAGACTGAAGTAGGAGGAGCAAGTACACCTGTGCAAGGCTAAAGGGGAGGAGCCGGTACACCTGTGCAAGACTGAAGGGGGAGGAGCTGGTACACCTGTGCAAGGGTGAAGGGGGAGGAGCCGATATACCTGTGCAAGACTGAAGGGGGAGGAGACTACACCTGTGCAAGACTAAAGGGGGAGGAGCAAGTGCACCTGTGCAAGACTGAAGCGGGAGGAGCTGGTACACCTGTGCAAAGCTTAAGGGGGAGGAGCTGGTACACCTGTGCAAGGCTGAAGGGGGAGGAGCTGGTACACCTGTGCAAGACTGAAGGGGAGGAGCCGGTACACCTGTGCAAGACTAAAGGGGGGGTCGAATATAGGAAGTAATGGGCTCCGTAGCAACATTTAGGTAGATTTAAGCCTCAGTCTTTCATAATTACAGTGGGCCAGGCACCAGATATGTAGTGCAGCATGCTGAATGATGTGTCAGTGTCCAGGTATTTATTCCCTCTCACAGAGGTCACAGGACTCCTCCCTGACAATGCCTTCATCTGCTTTTCTCTCCAGAAGGATGACACCATCTTTGTTCAGGCATCATCCAGGGTCACCATTAACTCCCTGGACTGGGGTGCTGCCTCATGCCGCGTACACACGATCATTTTTCCCGTCGGGAAAAATGACATTTTTTTTTTCACCGAGAAAAACGATCGTCTGTGGGCTTTATGCCGTTTTTCTCGTTGAGAAAAACGGCAGGAAAAACGACGAGAAAAATTAGAACATGTTCTAAATTTTCTCATCGTTTTTTCCATCATTTTTTTCCGCGGCAGTTTTCCCATAGGGAGACACTGCCGCGGAGCCCACAGACGGTCGTTTTTCTCGTCAAAAAAAAAAAATGACGGGAAAAACGGTCGTGTGTGGGGGAACATGCCGTTCCCTCGTTTTTCATTTTTTTTCATGCCGTGAATCACGATCGTGTGTACGCGGCATCAGAGATGACACAATCATGTAAATCCAGGTGTCTGTGCAGGTCTTGGCTGTGTTCACAAATGTCTGACACAGATCAGCCCCCTGCTGCAGCTTCCTCCCTATAATATATGTCATTATAGAAATGAAGGAAGAGACGACTTGTGTCCCGGGAAATCTGTGATCTGTGTGTAGAATCTGTAGATGATCTTTTGTGGGAAGATGTAGAGAGCTCAGTACAGTGAGAGTGGAGCTGTCCCCGGTGCTGATTGCAGGCTCTCCCATATCGCCTATTGGAATGCATTGCTTTGCTTTTCATTGTCGTCTGTGTGATTCATTCATTTTCTTTCCACACATCATTTCCTAATCTGTATCTTTTTATGCTTTTAAATTTAAATAATGTGAATTGATATATTTGTATAATTTACTATTACAAAAAATGTATATTGACCCCACCAGTCCACTTCTATACCAGTCCACTTCTACACCAGTCCACTTCTACACCAGTCCACTTCTACACCAGTCCACTTCTACACCAGTCCACTTCTACACCAGTCCACTTCTACACCAGTCCACTTCTACACCAGTCCACTTCTACACCAGTCCACTTCTACACCAGTCCACTTCTACACCAGTCCTCTTCTACACCAGTCCTCTTCTACACCAGTCCTCTTCTACACCAGTCCACTTCTACACCAGTCCACTTCTACACCAGTCCACTTCTACACCAGTCCACTTCTACACCAGTCCACTTCTACACCAGTCCACTTCTACACCAGTCCACTTCTACACCAGTCCACTTCTACACCAGTCCACTTCTACACCAGTCCACTTCTACACCAGTCCTCTTCTACACCAGTCCACTTCTACACCAGTCCACTTCTACACCAGTCCACTTCTACACCAGTCCACTTCTACACCAGTCCACTTCTACACCAGTCCACTTCTACACCAGTCCACTTCTACACCAGTCCACTTCTACACCAGTCCACTTCTACACCAGTCCACTTCTACACCAGTTCACTTCTATACCAGTCCACTTCTACACCAGTCCACTTCTACACCAGTCCACTAGTGTATCACGGGTGTCCCTAGAATCAGGGGTGTCCCTAGCATCATGGCTGTCCCTAGAATCAGTTGTGTCCCTAGAATCAGTGGTGTCCCTAGCATCAGGGGTGTCCCTAGCATCAGGGGTGTCCCTAGCATCATAGCTGTCCCTAGCATCAGGGTTGTCCCTAGAATCAGGGGTGTCCCTAGAATCAGGGGTGTCCCTAGCATCATGGCTGTCCCTAGCATCACGGGTGTCCCTAGAATCAGGGGTGTCCCTAGCATCATGGCTGTCCCTAGAATCAGGGGTGTCCCTAGAATCAGTGGTGTCCCTAGAATCAGTGGTGTCCCTAGCATCAGGGGTGTCCCTAGAATCAGGGGTGTCCCTAGCATCAGGGGTGTCCCTAGTATCAGGGGTGTCCCTAGCATCAGGGGTGTCCCTAGAATCAGGGGTGTCCCTAGCATCAGGGGTGTCCCTAGAATCAGTGGTGTCCCTAGCATCAGGGGTGTCCCTAGCATCAGGGGTGTCCCTAGAATCAGGGGTGTCCCTAGAATCAGGGGTGTCCCTAGCATCAGGGGTGTCCCTAGAATCAGGGGTGTCCCTAGTATCAGGGGTGTCCCTAGAATCAGGGGTGTCCCTAGCATCAGGGGTGTCCCTAGAATCAGGGGTGTCCCTAGAATCAGTGGTGTCCCTAGCATCAGGGGTGTCCCTAGCATCAGGGGTGTCCCTAGAATCAGGGGTGTCCCTAGCATCAAGGCTGTCCCTAGCATCAAGGGTGTCCCTAGAATCAGGGGTGTCCCTAGCATCAGGGGTGTCCCTAGAATCAGGGGTGTCCCTAGCATCAGGGGTGTCCCTAGAATCAGGGGTGTCCCTAGCATCAGGGGTGTCCCTAGAATCAGTGGTGTCCCTAGCATCAGGGGTGTCCCTAGCATCAGGGGTGTCCCTAGAATCAGGGGTGTCCCTAGTATCAGGGGTGTCCCTAGTATCAGGGGTGTCCCTAGAATCAGGGGTGTCCCTAGCATCAGGGGTGTCCCTAGCATCAGGGGTGTCCCTAGAATCAGTGGTGTCCCTAGTATCAGGGGTGTCCCTAGCATCAGGGGTGTCCCTAGAATCAGGGGTGTCCCTAGCATCAGGGGTGTCCCTAGAATCAGGGGTGTCCCTAGCATCAGGGGTGTCCCTAGCATCAGGGTTGTCCCTAGAATCAGGGGTGTCCCTAGCATCAGGGGTGTCCCTAGCATCAGAGGTGTCCCTAGCATCAGGGGTGTCCCTAGCATCAGGGGTGTCCCTAGAATCAGGGGTGTCCCTAGCATCAGGGGTGTCCCTAGCATCAGGGGTGTCCCTAGCATCAGTGGTGTCCCTAGCATCAGGGGTGTCCCTAGCATCAGGGGTGTCCCTAGAATCAGGGGTGTCCCTAGTATCAGGGGTGTCCCTAGCATCAGGGGTGTCCCTAGCATCATAGCTGTCCCTAGCATCAGGGTTGTCCCTAGAATCAGGGGTGTCCCTAGAATCAGGGGTGTCCCTAGCATCATGGCTGTCCCTAGCATCACGGGTGTCCCTAGAATCAGGGGTGTCCCTAGCATCATGGCTGTCCCTAGAATCAGGGGTGTCCCTAGAATCAGTGGTGTCCCTAGCATCAGGGGTGTCCCTAGAATCAGGGGTGTCCCTAGCATCAGGGGTGTCCCTAGTATCAGGGGTGTCCCTAGCATCAGGGGTGTCCCTAGAATCAGGGGTGTCCCTAGCATCAGGGGTGTCCCTAGAATCAGTGGTGTCCCTAGCATCAGGGGTGTCCCTAGCATCAGGGGTGTCCCTAGAATCAGGGGTGTCCCTAGAATCAGGGGTGTCCCTAGCATCAGGGGTGTCCCTAGAATCAGGGGTGTCCCTAGTATCAGGGGTGTCCCTAGAATCAGGGGTGTCCCTAGCATCAGGGGTGTCCCTAGAATCAGGGGTGTCCCTAGAATCAGTGGTGTCCCTAGCATCAGGGGTGTCCCTAGCATCAGGGGTGTCCCTAGAATCAGGGGTGTCCCTAGCATCAAGGGTGTCCCTAGCATCAAGGGTGTCCCTAGAATCAGGGGTGTCCCTAGCATCAGGGGTGTCCCTAGAATCAGGGGTGTCCCTAGCATCAGGGGTGTCCCTAGAATCAGGGGTGTCCCTAGCATCAGGGGTGTCCCTAGAATCAGTGGTGTCCCTAGCATCAGGGGTGTCCCTAGCATCAGGGGTGTCCCTAGTATCAGGGGTGTCCCTAGTATCAGGGGTGTCCCTAGAATCAGGGGTGTCCCTAGCATCAGGGGTGTCCCTAGCATCAGGGGTGTCCCTAGAATCAGTGGTGTCCCTAGTATCAGGGGTGTCCCTAGCATCAGGGGTGTCCCTAGAATCAGGGGTGTCCCTAGCATCAGGGGTGTCCCTAGAATCAGGGGTGTCCCTAGCATCAGGGGTGTCCCTAGCATCAGGGTTGTCCCTAGAATCAGGGGTGTCCCTAGCATCAGGGGTGTCCCTAGCATCAGAGGTGTCCCTAGCATCAGGGGTGTCCCTAGCATCAGGGGTGTCCCTAGAATCAGTGGTGTCCCTAGTATCAGGGGTGTCCCTAGCATCAGGGGTGTCCCTAGAATCAGGGGTGTCCCTAGAATCAGTGGTGTCCCCAGTATCAGGGGTGTCCCTAGCATCAGGGGTGTCCCTAGCATCAGGGGTGTCCCTAGAATCAGGGGTGTCCCTAGCATCAGAGGTGTCCCTAGCATCAGGGGTGTCCCTAGCATCAGGGGTGTCCCTAGAATCAGGGGTGTCCCTAGAATCAAGGGTGTCCCTAGAATCAGGGGTGTCCCTAGAATCAGTGGTGTCCCTAGCATCAGGCACCCAGGGCACTTGGGTCACATCTCTTGTGGGTAGGGTTGCCACCTTTTCTTCAAGTCAAACCCAAACACTTTAGCGGTGCACTGCAATTTTTTTTTATAGTATAATCCCCTTTATATCAGAGTCCACAGAGTTCCCCTTTATATCAGAGTCCACAGAGTTCCCCTTTTACATCTGAATCCACAGAGTTCCCCTTTTACATCTGAATCCACAGAGTTCCCCTTTACATCTGAATCCGCAGAGTTCCCCTTTTACATCTGAATCCGCAGAGTCCCCCTTTTACATCTGAATCCACAGAGTTCCCCTTTACATCTGAATCCGCAGAGTCCCCCTTTTACATCTGAATCCACAGAGTTCCCCTTTACATCTGAATCCACAGAGTTCCCCTTTTACATCTGAATCCACAGAGTTCCCCTTTACATCTAAATCCGCAGAGTTCCCCTTTTACATCTGAATCCACAGAGTTCCCCTTTTACATCTGAATCCACAGAGTTCCCCTTTACTTCTGAATCCACAGAGTTCCCCTTTTACATCTGAATCCGCAGAGTCCCCCTTTTACATCTGAATCCACAGAGTTCCCCTTTACATCTGAATCCACAGAGTTCCCCTTTTACATCTGAATCCACAGAGTTCCCCTTTACATCTAAATCCGCAGAGTTCCCCTTTTACATCTGAATCCGCAGAGTCCCCCTTTTACATCTGAATCCACAGAGTTCCCCTTTACTTCTGAATCCACAGAGTTCCCCTTTTACATCTGAATCCACAGA
Organism: Rana muscosa; assembly: GCA_029206835.1. Taxonomy (NCBI): domain Eukaryota; kingdom Metazoa; phylum Chordata; class Amphibia; order Anura; family Ranidae; genus Rana; species Rana muscosa. Next base: position 341,961,688 of record CM055122.1, read on the forward strand.
GTTCCCCTTTTACATCTGAATCCACAGAGTTCCCCTTTTTCATCTGAATCCGCAGAGTTCCCCTTTTACATCTGAATCCGCAGAGTTCCCCTTTTACATCTAAATCCACAGATTTACAACAACAATTTAATGAAGATGGAACTGCCACCACCTCACAGAGAGGTCCAGACCGCCCACGGAATTTATCACCTCCACAGGAGTGTCTTCTGATGAGAAGAGTTGAAGAAAATCGCCATGCAAGGTCACTGCAGTTCGCTAAAGAAGTAGAAAGCCAAACTGGGGTGATCGTTTCCCGTGACACAATGCGGTGTACACTGCAGAGGAATGGCATGCATGGGTGTCGTCCACGAAGAGAGCCAAGCCCATCCATAAAAAAGCCCACCCAGGGTTTGCCAGGGCACATGCTGAAAAAGAAGAAGACTACTGGGACTCTGTACTCTGGAGTGATGAGACCAAGATAAAGGTTTTTGGAACTGATGGCTTCAAAACTGTATGGTGTCCCAAAGGTGAGGAGTACAAAGAAAAATGCATGGTGCCCACTGTGAAACATGGTGGTGGCAGTGTCCTTCCGTGGCGCTACATCAGTGCTGCTGGTGTCGGGGAGCTGCATTTCATTGATGGGATCATGGATTCACAGATGTACTGCTCTATATTGAAAGAGAAGATGCCACCATCACTCCGCATACTTTTCCAACATGACAATGATCCAAAACACACATCTAAGGCCATTGTTGCATTTCTGAAGAAGATCCGGGTGAAAGTGATTCAGTGGCCAAGTATGTCTCCTGATCTGAACCCAATTGGGGAACACCTATGGGGAATTCTGAAGAGGGGAGCATCACTCTCCATCCAGCATCCAGGCTCTAAAAGAAGTCGTTCTTGAAGATAGAATGAAAAAAGATCGATATTGAAATATGTCGCCGTTCATTCCATGCCTAGAAGACTTGGTGCCGTCCTTACAAATCAGGGAGGTCATACACATTACTAGATGGAGGCTGTGATTTCCTGAGCAGGGGGGACCTTGCGGGGGCTGCAGGATTTCAGCCAATCACGGTGTAGTGTATTGCCGATTGTTTTCTTGGTGACGATGGTCCCGGCTGAGATCAGTGACAAGATTCTCCGGTGTAGTTCTGGGCGGATTCCTCACCGTTCTCACCGATCATTGGACCTCCACGAGGTGAGATCTTCCATGGAGCCCCCAGACTGAGAGAGACTGAAGCCTAATACACACGATCGAGAATCTCGTCGTAAAAAAAAAACATTGTTTTTCTCGATGGGTTTCTTGTCAAGCTTTCCTTGCCTACACACTGTCAATTCCAAATCTCGTCGTTGGAAAGCGCGGTCACGTACAACACGTACGACGGCAGTATAAAGGGGAAGATTGATTCCAATGGCGCCACCCCTTGGGCTGCTTTTGCTGATCTCGTGTTACCGCGTGTTAGTAAAAGTTTGGGGAGAGACGATTCGCGATTTTCAGCCTCGTGCTTTCAGTCCGTTACAGCGTGACGAATGTGCTATCTTCATTACCAACGCTAGTTTTACCAGAAGGAGCACTCAGTCTTATACTTGATTCTGAGCATGCGCGATTTTTTAAGACTCGGAAAAGCCTACACACCACCGGTTTTCTCGTCGGGAAACAGGCCGACGAGAATCCCGACGAGATAAATACAGAGCAGGTTCTCTGTTTTTCTAGTTGAGATTCCCGGCAGTTTTCCAGAGGAGAAACCCTTCACACGAACGGTTTTCTCGGCAAAAAGCTCTCCCAACAGGTTTCTTGTCGAGAAAATCGGTTGTGTGTACGAGGATTAAAGGGGTTGTAAAGGTTCGTTTTTTTTTTCTAAATAGGTTCCTTTAAGCTCGTGCATTGTTGGTTCACTTACCTTTTCCTTCGATTTCCCTTCTAAATATTTTTTTTCTTTGTCTGAATTTCTCACTTCCTGTTCCTCCTCAGTAAGCTGTTCTGGCTGACTAACCACCACTCGGATGATGGTGTGAAGTTCAGTGAGGAGAAACAGGAAGTGAGATATTCAGACAAAGAAAAAAAGCATTTACAAGGGAAATCTAAGGAAAAGGTAAGTGAACCAACAATGCACGAGCTTAAAGGAACCTATTTAGAAAATAAAAAACGAACCTTTACAACCCCTTTAAGGCCTCATACACACGACTGTTTTTCTCTGCAAGAAAACTGTTGGGAGACCTTTTTGCCAAGAAAACCGTGCGTGTGTATGGTTTCTCGTTGGGAAAACTGTCGGGAATCTCGACGAGAAAAATAGAGAACCTGCTCTCTATTTATCTCGTCAGGATTCTCGGCAGAGTGTTTTCTGCCGAGAAAACCGGTCGTCTGTATGCTTTCCTGTCCGAGGTAAACCCGCGCATGCTCAATAAGACTTTGACGCATGCGCGGTAGCATACAAGGGTAGTGTAGGGTGTAGCAAGATGGCGGCGACGGCATCGAATGTGATGAGTGCCGGCTCGTCGTAGTCGATGACGTCACCGCGTTCTTGCCGTTCAAAAGAACGGCGGTTCTTTTGAATGGCCGTCAGTACACAGGGCTTGGCAAGGGAAGCTTGCCGGGAATCCCGTCGAGAAAACCAAAAATTTTTTTTTCCGACGGGATTCCCGCCCGTGTGTACGAGGCTTGACAGTTATTTTGTGTTTCTTCCATTTGTGAATAATAATCCCACCAACTGTTGTCTCCTCTCACCGAGCTGCTGGGCGATGGTCTTGTAGCCCATTCCAGCGTTGTGTAGATCTCCAATCTTCTCCCCGACATCCTTGGACAGCTCTTTGGTCTCCCCCATGGTGGAGAGATTGGAATCTGATTGGATGCTTCTGTGGACAGGTGTCTTCTATACAGGTAACAAGCTAAGATTAGGAGCACTCCCTATAAGAGAGAATTCTCCTAATCTCAGCTTGTTACCTGTTTAGAAGGATAAGTATACAGCGGTACTATTCTGTACCTTATATTTAAATCTGACTCCCCATTTCCTTTTTGTTTTTTTTCCTGTATAGAATACACCTGGGAGACAGAAATCTTGCTGATTGATCGGGGATCAAATAATTATTTCACTCATTAAAAGGCAAATCAATTTCTAACTTTTTTGAAATGTGTTTTTTTGAATACTTTTGTTGTTATTCTCTCACTGGTAAAATAAACCGACCATTAAAATTATAGACCGATCATTTTCTGTGTCAGTGGGGCAAACGTACAAAATCAGCAGCCGATCCGATACTTTTTTTTCTCGCTGTATACTGTATGTAGTATATATATTTATATATATGTAGCGGCCTCCACTCTCTCTCTCTCTCTTTCTGTGGCTTCTGTCTAGGGGTAACTGGGAGGAGAGAGTGTGGGGTCGCTACGCCAAGCTTTCACCGCAGATGTGTGTGTGGTGTTGGCAAAGTTTCCCTACCTTCAGGTCGGTGTTTTGCACTTGGAGCATCCAGCTGCTTTGGAACAATGTCTGCCAGAAAATGAGCCCCACACCCATAAAAGTCCAACACTCCTTTATTCTTCTTAGGTCACATCAAAGTACAATCAGTTGGACTCCCTCAACGAACAGAACAGACAGGGGGGGGGGGGTGGATGTGAGTAGGCCCAGACACAATGAACTCTCCACTTTCCTTCAGAAAGTGGGTTGCGGTCTCCGATCGAGGGGGAAATAATCCTTCCAGGCGGTCTCCGGTAGAGGCTCACCCGTCACTGGCAATACGCTGCACCAGGTCTTCAGGCGAGTACCCCCTCCCGCCCCACCATACAACCGCTGAGAGAGGCCAAAAGAGGTACGACACCGTAACGATGGCTCAACCCCGGGCCCAAAGTGACAGCGCCACCTGGTGGGCCCCAGGGAACCATACATCACAGTTTCCCCACCAGATTCAAATGGAAAAGCATATACCCGCTACATATATATATATACAGATAGATATTTAGCACTTATACAGAAAAAGTCTAAAAAAAGCGCCTCCAAACTCTTTAGTGTGAATATATTTGGCCCCCGTGCTGCAGGCAGGACAATGCCGATCCCATGGAGGAAGGAGTGGGATGAACACAATGTGACTTGTTCCTTAGCGGATAAATATAGAATTAATAACCGCTGTGGCGGGAATATAATAGAGGGAATGGAAGGGGCTTTGAACTCGTTCCTCTGCCAGGAATAGAATTTAAGCAGAGTGAGAACTCGGAGTTCAGAGGAAACCTCTCCAGGGCTCTTCTATTAGAGGGACACAATCTCTCCTCTAATAGAGGGACACAATCTCTCCTCTAATAGAGGGACACAATCTCTCCTCTAATAGAGGGACACAATCTCTCTCTAATAGAGGGACACAATCTCTCCTCTAATAGAGGGACACAATCTCTCCTCTAATAGAGGGACACAATCTCTCCTCTAATAGAGGGACACAATCTCTCTCTAATAGAGGGACACAATCTCTCCTCTAATAGAGGGACACAATCTCTCCTCTAATAGAGGGACACAATCTCTCCTCTAATAGAGGGACACAATCTCTCCTCTAATAGAGGGACACAATCTCTCCTCTAATAGAGAGACACGATCTTTCCTCTAATAGAGGGACACAATCTCTCCTCTAATAGAGGGACACAATCTCTCCTCTAATAGAGGGACACAATCTCTCTCTAATAGAGGGACACAATCTCTCCTCTAATAGAGGGACACAATCTCTCCTCTAATAGAGGGACACAATCTCTCCTCTAATAGAGGGACACAATCTCTCCTCTAATAGAGAGACACAATCTCTCCTCTAATAGAGGGACACAATCTCTCCTCTAATAGAGAGACACGATCTTTCCTCTAATAGAGGGACACAATCTCTCCTCTAATAGAGGGACACAATCTCTCCTCTAATAGAGGGACACAATCTCTCCTCTAATAGAGGGACACAATCTCTCCTCTAATAGAGGGACACAATCTCTCTCTAATAGAGGGACACAATCTCTCCTCTAATACAGGGACACAATCTCTCCTCTAATACAGGGACACGATCTCTCTCTAATAGAGGGACACGATCTCCCTCTAATAGAGGGACACAATCTCTCCTCTAATAGAGGGACACAATCTCTCCTCTAATAGAGAGACACGATCTTTCCTCTAATAGAGGGACACAATCTCTCCTCTAATAGAGGGACACAATCTCTCCTCTAATAGAGGGACACAATCTCTCTTCTAATAGAGGGACACAATCTCTCCTCTAATAGAGGGACACAATCTCTCCTCTAATAGAGGGACACAATCTCTCTTCTAATAGAGGGACACAATCTCTCCTCTAATAGAGGGACACAATCTCTCCTCTAATAGAGGGACACAATCTCTCTCTAATAGAGGGACACAATCTCTCCTCTAATAGAGGGACACAATCTCTCTCTAATAGAGGGACACAATCTCTCTCTAATAGAGGGACACAATCTCTCTCTAATAGAGGGACACAATCTCTCCTCTAATAGAGGGACACAATCTCTCTTCTAATAGAGGGACACAATCTCTCTTCTAATAGAGGGACACAATCTCTCCTCTAATAGAGGGACACAATCTCTCCTCTAATAGAGGGACACAATCTCTCCTCTAATAGAGGGACACAATCTCTCCTCTAATAGAGAGACACGATCTTTCCTCTAATAGAGGGACACAATCTCTCCTCTAATAGAGGGACACAATCTCTCTTCTAATAGAGGGACACAATCTCTCCTCTAATAGAGGGACACAATCTCTCCTCTAATAGAGGGACACAATCTCTCTTCTAATAGAGGGACACAATCTCTCCTCTAATAGAGGGACACAATCTCTCCTCTAATAGAGGGACACAATCTCTCTTCTAATAGAGGGACACAATCTCTCCTCTAATAGAGGGACACAATCTCTCCTCTAATAGAGGGACACAATCTCTCCTCTAATAGAGGGACACAATCTCTCCTCTAATAGAGGGACACAATCTCTCTCTAATAGAGGGACACAATCTCTCCTCTAATAGAGGGACACAATCTCTCTCTAATAGAGGGACACAATCTCTCTCTAATAGAGGGACACAATCTCTCTCTAATAGAGGGACACAATCTCTCCTCTAATAGAGGGACACAATCTCTCTTCTAATAGAGGGACACAATCTCTCTTCTAATAGAGGGACACAATCTCTCTTCTAATAGAGGGACACAATCTCTCCTCTAATAGAGGGACACAATCTCTCCTCTAATAGAGAGACACGATCTCTCTCTAATAGAGGGACACGATCTCTCCTCTAATAGAGGGACACAATCTCTCCTCTAATAGAGGGACACAATCTCTCTTCTAATAGAGGGACACAATCTCTCTTCTAATAGAGAGACACGATCTCTCCTCTAATAGAGGGACACAATCTCTCCTCTAATAGAGGGACACAATCTCTCTTCTAATAGAGGGACACAATCTCTCTAATAAAGAGACACGATCTCTCTTCTAATAGAGAGACACGATCTCTCCTCTAATAGAGGGACACAATCTCTCCTCTAATAGAGGGACACAATCTCTCCTCTAATAGAGGGACACAATCTCTCTTCTAATAGAGGGACACGATCTCTCCTCTAATAGAGGGACACGATCTCTCCTCTAATAGAGGGACACAATCTCTCCTCTAATAGAGAGACACGATCTCTCTTCTAATAGAGGGACACGATCTCTCTTCTAATAGAGGGACACGATCTCTCCTCTAATAGAGGGACACGATCTCTCCTCTAATAGAGGGACACGATCTCTCTTCTAATAGAGGGACACGATCTCTCCTCTAATAGAGGGACACGATCTCTCCTCTAATAGAGGGACACAATCTCTCCTCTAATAGAGGGACACGATCTCTCCTCTAATAGAGGGACACGATCTCTCTTCTAATAGAGGGACACGATCTCTCCTCTAATAGAGGGACACAATCTCTCCTCTAATAGAGGGACACGATCTCTCTCTAATAGAGGGACACAATCTCTCCTCTAATAGAGGGACACAATCTCTCCTCTAATACAGGGACACAATCTCTCCTCTAATACAGGGACACGATCTCTCTCTAATAGAGGGACACGATCTCCCTCTAATAGAGGGACACAATCTCTCCTCTAATAGAGGGACACAATCTCTCCTCTAATAGAGGGACACAATCTCTCCTCTAATAGAGGGACACAATCTCTCTTCTAATAGAGGGACACAATCTCTCTAATAGAGGGACACAATCTCTCTTCGAATAGAGGGACACAATCTCTCTAATAGAGGGACACAATCTCTCCTCTAATAGAGGGACACAATCTCTCCTCTAATAGAGGGACACAATCTCTCCTCTAATAGAGGGACACAATCTCTCCTCTAATAGAGGGACACAATCTCTCTCTAATAGAGGGACACAATCTCTCTTCTAATAGAGGGACACAATCTCTCTTCTAATAGAGGGACACAATCTCTCTTCTAATAGAGGGACACAATCTCTCTTCTAATAGAGGGACACAATCTCTCCTCTAATAGAGGGACACAATCTCTCCTCTAATAGAGGGACACAATCTCTCCTCTAATAGAGGGACACAATCTCTCCTCTAATAGAGGGACACAATCTCTCTTCTAATAGAGGGACACAATCTCTCCTCTAATACAGGGACACAATCTCTCTCTAATAGAGGGACACGATCTCTCCTCTAATAGAGGGACACAATCTCTCTCTAATAGAGGGACACAATCTCTCTTCTAGTAGAGGGACACAATCTCTCCTCTAATAGAGGGACACAATCTCTCTTCTAATAGAGGGACACAATCTCTCCTCTAATAGAGGGGCACAATCTCTCTCTAATAGAGGGACACAATCTCTCCTCTAATAGAGGGACACAATCTCTCCTCTAATAGAGGGACACAATCTCTCCTCTAATAGAGGGACACAATCTCTCCTCTAATACAGGGACACAATCTCTCTCTAATAGAGGGACACGATCTCTCCTCTAATAGAGGGACACAATCTCTCTCTAATAGAGGGACACGATCTCTCCTCTAATAGAGGGACACAATCTCTCTCTAATAGAGGGACACAATCTCTCTTCTAATAGAGGGACACAATCTCTCCTCTAATAGAGGGACACAATCTCTCTAATAGAGGGACACAATCTCTCTTCTAATAGAGGGACACAATCTCTCTAATAGAGGGACACAATCTCTCCTCTAATAGAGGGACACAATCTCTCTTCTAATAGAGGGACACAATCTCTCCTCTAATAGAGGGACACAATCTCTCCTCTAATAGAGAGACACGATCTTTCCTCTAATAGAGGGACACAATCTCTCCTCTAATAGAGGGACACAATCTCTCTTCTAATAGAGGGACACAATCTCTCCTCTAATAGAGGGACACAATCTCTCCTCTAATAGAGGGACACAATCTCTCTTCTAATAGAGGGACACAATCTCTCCTCTAATAGAGGGACACAATCTCTCCTCTAATAGAGGGACACAATCTCTCTTCTAATAGAGGGACACAATCTCTCTCTAATAGAGGGACACGATCTCTCCTCTAATAGAGGGACACGATCTCTCTTCTAATAGAGGGACACAATCTCTCCTCTAATAGAGGGACACAATCTCTCTTCTAATAGAGGGACACAATCTCTCTTCTAATAGAGGGACACAATCTCTCTTCTAATAGAGGGACACAATCTCTCTCTAATAGAGGGACACAATCTCTCCTCTAATAGAGGGACACAATCTCTCCTCTAATAGAGGGACACAATCTCTCCTCTAATAGAGGGACACAATCTCTCTAATAGAGGGACACAATCTCTCTAATAGAGGGACACAATCTCTCCTCTAATAGAGGGACACAATCTCTCCTCTAATAGAGGGACACAATCTCTCCTCTAATAGAGGGACACGATCTCTCCTCTAATAGAGGGACACAATCTCTCTCTAATAGAGGGACACAATCTCTCTTCTAATAGAGGGACACAATCTCTCTTCTAATAGAGGGACACAATCTCTCCTCTAATAGAGGGACACAATCTCTCCTCTAATAGAGGGACACAATCTCTCCTCTAATAGAGGGACACAATCTCTCTTCTAATAGAGGGACACAATCTCTCTAATAGAGGGACACAATCTCTCCTCTAATAGAGGGACACAATCTCTCCTCTAATAGAGGGACACAATCTCTCCTCTAATAGAGGGACACAATCTCTCCTCTAATAGAGGGACACAATCTCTCCTCTAATAGAGGGACACAATCTCTCTTCTAATAGAGGGACACAATCTCTCCTCTAATAGAGGGACACAATCTCTCTTCTAATAGAGGGACACAATCTCTCCTCTAATAGAGGGACACAATCTCTCTCTAATAGAGGGACACAATCTCTCTCTAATAGAGGGACACAATCTCTCTTCTAATAGAGGACACAATCTCTCCTCTAATAGAGGGACACAATCTCTCCTCTAATAGAGGGACACAATCTCTCTCTAATAGAGGGACACAATCTCTCTCTAATAGAGGGACACAATCTCTCCTCTAATAGAGGACACGATCTCTCTTCTAATAGAGGGACACAATCTCTCCTCTAATAGAGGGACACAATCTCTCTTCTAATAGAGGGACACAATCTCTCTTCTAATAGAGGGACACAATCTCTCTTCTAATAGAGGGACACAATCTCTCTCTAATAGAGGGACACAATCTCTCTCTAATAGAGGGACACAATCTCTCTCTAATAGAGGGACACAATCTCTCTTCTAATAGAGGGACACAATCTCTCCTCTAATAGAGGGACACAATCTCTCCTCTAATAGAGGGACACAATCTCTCTCTAATAGAGGGACACAATCTCTCCTCTAATAGAGGGACACAATCTCTCTAATAGAGGGACACAATCTCTCCTCTAATAGAGGGACACGATCTCTCCTCTAATAGAGGGACACGATCTCTCCTCTAATAGAGGGACACAATCTCTCTCTAATAGAGGGACACAATCTCTCTCTAATAGAGGGACACAATCTCTCCTCTAATAGAGGGACACAATCTCTCCTCTAATAGAGGGACACAATCTCTCCTCTAATAGAGGGACACAATCTCTCTTCTAATAGAGGGACACAATCTCTCTTCTAATAGAGGGACACAATCTCTCTTCTAATAGAGGGACACAATCTCTCCTCTAATAGAGGGACACAATCTCTCCTCTAATAGAGGGACACAATCTCTCCTCTAATAGAGGGACACAATCTCTCTTCTAATAGAGGACACAATCTCTCCTCTAATAGAGGGACACAATCTCTCCTCTAATAGAGGGACACAATCTCTCCTCTAATAGAGGGACACAATCTCTCCTCTAATAGAGGGACACAATCTCTCCTCTAATAGAGAGACACAATCTCTCTTCTAATAGAGGGACACAATCTCTCTTCTAATAGAGGGACACAATCTCTCCTCTAATAGAGGGACACAATCTCTCCTCTAATAGAGGGACACAATCTCTCCTCTAATAGAGGGACACAATCTCTCCTCTAATAGAGGGACACAATCTCTCTTCTAATAGAGGGACACAGTCTCTCCTCTAATAGAGGGACACAATCTCTCCTCTAATAGAGGGACACAATCTCTCTCTAATAGAGGGACACAATCTCTCCTCTAATAGAGGGACACAATCTCTCTCTAATAGAGGGACACAATCTCTCCTCTAATAGAGGGACACAATCTCTCTCTAATAGAGGGACACAATCTCTCTCTAATAGAGGGACACAATCTCTCTCTAATAGAGGGACACAATCTCTCTCTAATAGAGGGACACAATCTCTCCTCTAATAGAGGGACACAATCTCTCTCTAATAGAGGGACACAATCTCTCCTCTAATAGAGGGACACAATCTCTCTCTAATAGAGGGACACAATCTCTCCTCTAATAGAGGGACACAATCTCTCCTCTAATAGAGGGACACAATCTCTCTTTAATAGAGGGACACAATCTCTCCTCTAATAGAGGGACACAATCTCTCCTCTAATAGAGGGACACAATCTCTCTTCTAATAGAGGGACACAATCTCTCCTCTAATAGAGGGACACAATCTCTCTTCTAATAGAGGGACACAATCTCTCTCTAATAGAGGGACACAATCTCTCCTCTAATAGAGGGACACAATCTCTCCTCTAATAGAGGGACACAATCTCTCTAATAGAGGGACACAATCTCTCTAATAGAGGGACACAATCTCTCTTCTAATAGAGGGACACGATCTCTCCTCTAATAGAGGGACACGATCTCTCCTCTAATAGAGGGACACAATCTCTCCTCTAATAGAGGGACACAATCTCTCTTCTAATAGAGGGACACAATCTCTCTTCTAATAGAGGGACACAATCTCTCTTCTAATAGAGGGACACAATCTCTCTTCTAATAGAGGGACACAATCTCTCCTCTAATAGAGGGACACAATCTCTCCTCTAATAGAGGGACACAATCTCTCCTCTAATAGAGGGACACAATCTCTCCTCTAATAGAGGGACACAATCTCTCTAATAGAGGGACAAAATCTCTCTCTAATAGAGGGACACAATCTCTCCTCTAATAGAGGGACACAATCTCTCTCTAATAGAGGGACACAATCTCTCCTCTAATAGAGGGACACAATCTCTCTTCTAATATAGGGACACAATCTCTCTTCTAATATAGGGACACAATCTCTCTAATAGAGGGACACAATCTCTCTCTAATAGAGGGACACAATCTCTCCTCTAATAGAGGGACACAATCTCTTTTCTAATAGAGGGACACAATCTCTCTAATAGAGGGACAAAATCTCTCTCTAATAGAGGGACAAAATCTCTCCTCTAATAGAGGGACACAATCTCTCTAATAGAGGGACACAATCTCTCCTCTAATAGAGGGACACAATCTCTCCTCTAATAGAGGGACACAATCTCTCTAATAGAGGGACAAAATCTCAACTCTAATAGAGGGACACAATCTCTCTTCTAATAGAGGGACACAATCTCTCCTCTAATAGAGGGACACAATCTCTCCTCTAATAGAGGGACACAATCTCTCTAATAGAGGGACAAAATCTCAACTCTAATAGAGGGACACAATCTCTCCTCTAATAGAGGGACACAATCTCTCCTCTAATAGAGGGACACAATCTCTCCTCTAATAGAGGGACACAATCTCTCCTCTAATAGAGGGACACAATCTCTCCTCTAATAGAGGGACACAATCTCTCTCTAATAGAGGGACACGATCTCTCTAATAGAGGGACACAATCTCTCTCTAATAGAGGGACACAATCTCTCTTCTAATAGAGGGACACAATCTCTCCTCTAATAGAGGGACACAATCTCTCTAATAGAGGGACACAATCTCTCTTCTAATAGAGGGACACAATCTCTCTAATAGAGGGACACAATCTCTCCTCTAATAGAGGGACACAATCTCTCCTCTAATAGAGGGACACAATCTCTCCTCTAATAGAGGGACACAATCTCTCCTCTAATAGAGGGACACAATCTCTCCTCTAATAGAGGGACACAATCTCTCTCTAATAGAGGGACACAATCTCTCTTCTAATAGAGGGACACAATCTCTCCTCTAATAGAGGGACACAATCTCTCCTCTAATAGAGGGACACAATCTCTCTTCTAATAGAGGGACACAATCTCTCTCTAATAGAGGGACACGATCTCTCCTCTAATAGAGGGACACGATCTCTCTTCTAATAGAGGGACACAATCTCTCCTCTATAGAGGGACACAATCTCTCTTCTAATAGAGGGACACAATCTCTCTTCTAATAGAGGGACACAATCTCTCTTCTAATAGAGGGACACAATCTCTCCTCTAATAGAGGGACACAATCTCTCCTCTAATAGAGGGGACACAATCTCTCCTCTAATAGAGGGACACAATCTCTCCTCTAATAGAGGGACACAATCTCTCTAATAGAGGGACACAATCTCTCTAATAGAGGGACACAATCTCTCCTCTAATAGAGGGACACAATCTCTCCTCTAATAGAGGGACACAATCTCTCCTCTAATAGAGGGACACGATCTCTCCTCTAATAGAGGGACACAATCTCTCTCTAATAGAGGGACACAATCTCTCTTCTAATAGAGGGACACAATCTCTCTTCTAATAGAGGGACACAATCTCTCTTCTAATAGAGGGACACAATCTCTCCTCTAATAGAGGGACACAATCTCTCCTCTAATAGAGGGACACAATCTCTCCTCTAATAGAGGGACACAATCTCTCTTCTAATAGAGGGACACAATCTCTCTAATAGAGGGACACAATCTCTCCTCTAATAGAGGGACACAATCTCTCCTCTAATAGAGGGACACAATCTCTCCTCTAATAGAGGGACACAATCTCTCCTCTAATAGAGGGACACAATCTCTCCTCTAATAGAGGGACACAATCTCTCTTCTAATAGAGGGACACAATCTCTCCTCTAATAGAGGGACACAATCTCTCTTCTAATAGAGGGACACAATCTCTCCTCTAATAGAGGGACACAATCTCTCTCTAATAGAGGGACACAATCTCTCTCTAATAGAGGGACACAATCTCTCTCTAATAGAGGGACACAATCTCTCTTCTAATAGAGGGACACAATCTCTCCTCTAATAGAGGGACACAATCTCTCCTCTAATAGAGGGACACAATCTCTCCTCTAATAGAGGGACACAATCTCTCCTCTAATAGAGGGACACAATCTCTCTAATAGAGGGACACAATCTCTCCTCTAATAGAGGGACACGATCTCTCCTCTAATAGAGGGACACGATCTCTCCTCTAATAGAGGGACACAATCTCTCTCTAATAGAGGGACACAATCTCTCTCTAATAGAGGGACACAATCTCTCCTCTAATAGAGGGACACAATCTCTCCTCTAATAGAGGGACACAATCTCTCCTCTAATAGAGGGACACAATCTCTCTTCTAATAGAGGGACACAATCTCTCTTCTAATAGAGGGACACAATCTCTCTTCTAATAGAGGGACACAATCTCTCTCTAATAGAGGGACACAATCTCTCCTCTAATAGAGGGACACAATCTCTCCTCTAATAGAGGGACACAATCTCTCCTCTAATAGAGGGACACAATCTCTCCTCTAATAGAGGGACACAATCTCTCCTCTAATAGAGGGACACAATCTCTCCTCTAATAGAGGGACACAATCTCTCCTCTAATAGAGGGACACAATCTCTCCTCTAATAGAGGGACACAATCTCTCCTCTAATAGAGGGACACAATCTCTCCTCTAATAGAGGGACACAATCTCTCCTCTAATAGAGGGACACAATCTCTCCTCTAATAGAGGGACACAATCTCTCCTCTAATAGAGGGACACAATCTCTCCTCTAATAGAGGGACACAATCTCTCCTCTAATAGAGGGACCCAATCTCTCTCTAATAGAGGGACACAATCTCCTCTATAGGACCAATCTCTCTAATAGAGGGACACAATCTCTCCTCTAATAGAGGGACACAATCTCTCTTCTAATAGAGGGACACAATCTCTCTTCTAATAGAGGAACACAATCTCTCCTCTAATAGAGGGACACAATCTCTCCTCTAATAGAGGGACACAATCTCTCCTCTAATAGAGGGACACAATCTCTCCTCTAATAGAGGGACACAATCTCTCCTCTAATAGAGGGACACAATCTCTCCTCTAATAGAGGGACACAATCTCTCCTCTAATAGAGGGACACAATCTCTCTTCTAATAGAGGGACACAATCTCTCCTCTAATAGAGGGACACAATCTCTCTCTAATAGAGGGACACAATCTCTCCTCTAATAGAGGGACACAATCTCTCCTCTAATAGAGGGACACAATCTCTCCTCTAATAGAGGGACACAATCTCTCTCTAATAGAGGGACACAATCTCTCTCTAATAGAGGGACACAATCTCTCTTCTAATAGAGGGACACAATCTCTCTTCTAATAGAGGGACACAATCTCTCCTCTAATAGAGGGACACAATCTCTCCTCTAATAGAGGGACACAATCTCTCCTCTAATAGAGGGACACAATCTCTCTTCTAATAGAGGGACACAATCTCTCCTCTAATAGAGGGACACAATCTCTCCTCTAATAGAGGGACACAATCTCTCCTCTAATAGAGGGACACAATCTCTCCTCTAATAGAGGGACACAATCTCTCCTCTAATAGAGAGACACAATCTCTCTTCTAATAGAGGGACACAATCTCTCTTCTAATAGAGGGACACAATCTCTCCTCTAATAGAGGGACACAATCTCTCCTCTAATAGAGGGACACAATCTCTCCTCTAATAGAGGGACACAATCTCTCCTCTAATAGAGGGACACAATCTCTCTCTAATAGAGGGGACACAATCTCTCCTCTAATAGAGGGACACAATCTCTCCTCTAATAGAGGGACACAATCTCTCTCTAATAGAGGGACACAATCTCTCCTCTAATAGAGGGGACACAATCTCTCTCTAATAGAGGGACACAATCTCTCCTCTAATAGAGGGACACAATCTCTCTCTAATAGAGGGACACAATCTCTCCTCTAATAGAGGGACACAATCTCTCTCTAATAGAGGGACACAATCTCTCTCTAATAGAGGGACACAATCTCTCCTCTAATAGAGGGACACAATCTCTCTCTAATAGAGGGACACAATCTCTCCTCTAATAGAGGGACACAATCTCTCTCTAATAGAGGGACACAATCTTCTCTCTAATAGAGGGACACAATCTCTCCTCTAATAGAGGGACACAATCTCTCTTTAATAGAGGGACACAATCTCTCCTCTAATAGAGGGACACAATCTCTCCTCTAATAGAGGGACACAATCTCTCTTCTAATAGAGGGACACAATCTCTCCTCTAATAGAGGGACACAATCTCTCTCTAATAGAGGGACACAATCTCTCTCTAATAGAGGGACACAATCTCTCCTCTAATAGAGGGACACAATCTCTCCTCTAATAGAGGGACACAATCTCTAATAGAGGGACACAATCTCTCTAATAGAGGGGACACAATCTCTCTTCTAATAGAGGGACACGATCTCTCCTCTAATAGAGGGACACGATCTCTCCTCTAATAGAGGGACACAATCTCTCCTCTAATAGAGGGACACAATCTCTCTTCTAATAGAGGGACACAATCTCTCTTCTAATAGAGGGACACAATCTCTCCTCTAATAGAGGGACACAATCTCTCCTCTAATAGAGGGACACAATCTCTCCTCTAATAGAGGGACACAATCTCTCCTCTAATAGAGGGACACAATCTCTCCTCTAATAGAGGGACACAATCTCTCTAATAGAGGGACAAAATCTCTCTCTAATAGAGGGGACACAATCTCTCCTCTAATAGAGGGACACAATCTCTCTCTAATAGAGGGACACAATCTCTCCTCTAATAGAGGGACACAATCTCTCTTCTAATATAGGGACACAATCTCTCTTCTAATATAGGGACACAATCTCTCTAATAGAGGGACAC